>CBVK0102600821.1:0-13036 GCA_900067695.1 Picea abies
GGGTGAAATAAAATTTTAATCGACACTGCCCCCCCCCCCGGCATGGTCTCTTCCCTGGCATCAAAAAGAGGGTGTCAAGGTTTTATGGACATGTACGACCTATCCATAAACCAAATTTATTTTAATATAGAAAATGCATCTTCTTCCTTATGAAATATGAAAACAAGCTAGCCTCTTTCAAATAAGTGAGTTGCTAGTGTATAGCATAAACCTAGACCCTAGTTCTCTTCTATCTATCTCAAAAGGAAATTCATCCCTACCCTCTTGACGTCAAAATTCCCCACCAAAGTGAATCTTGAAAGGTCAAGGATGTGATTGAGTACAATATCTTCCCCTCCTCGACTTCTAATGGCCTTACATAATTTCCACTTCCTTTTATCGATGCCCTCTTTGCACTGCCCTCCCTACAAGTGAATCAAGTCAATCCTTGAACCAATGAACCCAAAACCTTTCTCAGAAGCCAAGCAGACTAATGTAAGAGCATATTTGGCCTCAAGTAATATGAATTAACCAAAAATATTTCAATTTCAAGTTAGAAAATTTAGGTTGAAATAAGTGTTGTAACTCCAGTGGTTTTAACACATCAAGTGAGGAGATTCTAGTTGTTGCAACACAATGTTAAATTTTAGTTGCTACAACATTGTGCAATAGATAAAATTGTTGCAACACCATGAAGACATTGTTTCAACACCATGTAAAATTCCAGTTAGATCGGAAGAGCACACGTCTCTTCCGATCTCACCCCAAAACCTTTCTCAGAAGCCAAGCAGACTAATGTAAGAGCATATTTGGCCTCAAGTAATATGAATTAACCAAAAATATTTCAATTTCAAGTTAGAAAATTTAGGTTGAAATAAGTGTTGTAACTCCAGTGGTTTTAACACATCAAGTGAGGAGATTCTAGTTGTTGCAACACAATGTTAAATTTTAGTTGCTACAACATTGTGCAATAGATAAAATTGTTGCAACACCATGAAGACATTGTTTCAACACCATGTAAAATTCCAGTTGTTGCAACACCATGCACAATCCCAGTTGTTGCAACACCCTGAAGTGTTACAACCCCAAGGGTGCACATATTCACATGGCATACTCCACATGTCTTGGGAGTATTTTTTTGTAATGTGACAGAAAATTTAGGAGGAAAGCAATTAAAAATTGGCTTAGAATTCATATAAGTTGTAACTTCCTAATGTCCCAACACATCTGGATTAGGGAAAAACAAGAAACGGTTGGAGGAACTCAATGGTCAGAATGGTTCAACTACTAAGGAATGAGAGGATAGAGTGGACCAAAAATGAAATAAAAGGGGTTCAAATTCAGTTCACACAGGAAGAATACAAGAGGGGAGGAAACATAGAAGGGATATCAACAGAAGAAATAGAACATAAGAAAGGACACCAATTTTGGGTCACGGTGTGGGACAACAAACATGCACCCAGTCAGTAAATTAAGATTTAGAATTGTGCCAAAATTTTCTGGTGATGTAAGGAGATTGTAAAAGATAAAAAAATTCATGTTAATAAAATAAATTTCATTCCCTTCCTAAATGTTGTTGTCTCTTGTCAGTTTCTTTTGTTCTTGTGACTGTAATTCCTCATGGAATTCTTTAAGTTGTTAAGTTTTTGTTAACATTGTTAGTTGTTAGTTGTGTGCTCTATGGGAAGAAATTGGTTTTGTAGTTGGTTGTGTATAGGATCAAGTGTGACTGCATCACAAATCACCTATTCCTTCAACACTTCTTCCACGTTGCTTTCCGTTGGTAGGTATAGAGGGTTCAAGTACGAAGGATGGTGTTCATTTTCACAAACATTAACTCTTAAGCTAGTGGAATTGGCTAGAAATAATACACCCAAATACATCGCATGTTTAGGAGGGCCCTTATAACGGTACAAAATCCAGCTAGATCTAGCATCTGTACCACCAATATTATCATTTATTGTGCCATTTAACTGTGGATTCAAAAACTCTTAGCTTCACATTGTCTAAAGTATGGAGAAGGGGTTTTGTCATCCCCCAATGACTGATGCCTACTATCCACAATGGATGCTACACTTGGAAGAGACCAAAATTATTAGTCTTCTGATAGAACATCTTCTGAATAATCCACCAAATGGACCTCTTATTCCATGGCCATGTCCTTTGAAACTGCTAATCCTATTATTGCCCCAATATACTTTCCACAATGGACGCTACACTTGGAAGAGACCAAAATTCTTGGTCTTCTGATAGAACATCTTCTGAATAATCCACCAATTGGACTTCTTATTCCATGGCCATGTCCTTTGAAACTGCCAATCCTCTTATCGCCCCAATATCTTGCATAAACCCTCATTTCACCCTTTGAGTCAATAGAACCCTCCATATCGTTGTAGCCTTCAAAATAATTATTCTTAATGGAGCTAATTCATAGTTTCTCTCTATATTAAAACAAATACTCATATATATAGAGAGAGAATTATTCTCTTGAAATTTAAGAGAAATGACTAATGTATTATTCTAAAGAGTATAACGTTTTTAAAAATCATTTTTTTATAAAATACTTATTTGATTGAATAAGAGTTGTGTGTAGTTTATACCCCATTTTAATATTGCTAATTCTTGAATTTAGTAAGATATTAAAAAACTTAAGAATGATATTTAATGAAAAAAAAAATGTAATTTTTTTTTAGTTTTTATAATCGTTTATGTTCAAGCTCCATAAAATTAAAAAAATGTGTAAAAAAACATAAAAATGTTATTCATGTTAAAATTAAAATCAACTTTATATAATGAATTTATTTTTATATTATTAATCAAAATTTTAATAAAAATAAATAAATAAATTACATTAATTTAATTAATTTAATTATATTTATGAATATAGAAAGAAAAAACATATGTTTAATTATAATGTTATCCTCTCTCTATATGTATGTATAGTTAAAAGTATACTTCTAGAGAGAAGATAACATTTTTTCATATGTTATCTGATAAAACATTAGTTTCTGATAGAAAAAACTAAAATTCTATCATATCTCTAAACAAAATAGTAAAGATTTGCAACAAAAAAGAATTAAGGCTAACCAGAGTGAATCCTTAGGAGAGGATAAAGCCTCTTCCTATTCCCCTTCCAGTTGAACCTCATCTTCTTCGTCTACAACTTGGTTCTGAACAAGTTGGGAGTCCTTATTGATTATGATTGGGAAATCATGAGTTCCATTCGAGACCTTAAACTTAATCCCATAATCCGAGTGAAACATGAGTTCAAATTCACCTTGGTAAATCTTGATGGTGTGAAAAATATTGTTCTGGTCTACCATGCATTTCTCTAGTTCTTATCCACCATTGCTTTAACATGCCAATAGAGTTCCATTGTCCTGAATAATTGGATCTCTCAATTTTGTGAGTAAAGAGGGTCATTTCGCCAACCCCTGAGTTCCTCCCATATTTCCTCATCCAAGGTATTCTTTCTCTCAAGTTTCACTATCTCCTCCATTTGGTCGACCTCTCACTAAGCTTCCTCGGAGTTGTTTTCCAGGAATATATTTTGAGCCTCCCAGGTTTTGTTTTCCACTCTAGTGAATGTGCGTGGCCAAGATGGTGAAGCATCATTTCCACTCCATTTCCTTTGTCCTCCCTTGCCTTGTATTCTCTTCTCCCACACTCAACCATTTTTCAACTGGTATAGGCTTGAGGTTCCTGAACCAGATATTTTCACCACAACTCACTTCCCTTGACCCTTCACTTAATTTTTTCCATGGACCTTATTCCATAGACTATCGTCCCTAGACCCTCACCCCTTACTAATTGAAATGTCAAGGTATACCCCACCTGACCTTTTTGTAGATGTTCAAATTGGTCAAGATCCAAACAACAACCTCACAAGGATAACATATTCCTCTGCATTTTTATAAAGGTGGTACTTCTCTTTGATATGTTGGAAGATTCTTGGTATAGTTTCACAATGAATGCAAAGGGTGAATGCTAAAGAGAGAACCTCAAAATATCTTCCAAGAAAGATGGTATATACAAATGTACAACCCTTATATAAAATTATAAAAATATGAAAATATGCATCACATCATTTTGAATAAAGAAAGGATAAAGTGTGTCAGCAAAGATTTGTGTCTACAAGGTTTTTGAGTCTCCTTTCAACAAGTATTCTTTCATTCTTGTAAAATAAAATGAACCTAGGATATGCTATGACTTTTTCAAGATGAAATAATGGCATGTCTTCAAATAAATTTAAATGATAACTTCATTATAACTCAAAAACAATTTTGATAGAAAATACATTTGAAATCACATTCTTTCAAATCAAGTATGATAAATCCCCATTGTTGTTCCCCAAAATATTTTTTTGCGGAAGAAATTTATAACAATAACCCAATATAAAAAGTTCAATAGTGTTTGAAACAAGAGAACTGAAACAACATCAAAGGATTTCAATACAAACACATGAACTAAAATAAACCACATCTAATTTTTACAATTATATATTTCTATCCTTTGGACTTGAAATGTTACAATATGACTGAATATTTCTAGAGAAAGAACTTCCTAGACCCAAATCTTCCTGTTTTTCATACATTCATGGAATATTTGATGGAAAGAAACAGAAAGGAAGAAGATGAAGAGAGAAAAGTTTTAGTAGACCAATTCACATAATCTTGGAAATATAGAGCTTTGTTTCTTGTAGACTCTTCACCATTGTAGAAAAATTCTGACTGCCAACCTCTTCATGGTGCCTTCTCTTCCCCTTCTAAAATCTTCTCTCAATGCACTTGAAGTGGTTATGGTTGTCTTTCTAGAATTTTCCACATGCTTATTTTTTGCAGTAAATCACTTTAATTAATTATTTATTCAAGTTTCATTAATGGATTTTTGTTATCAAAATTCGTCCCCCCAAGTGGGACCCATTTTATCTTTTTATAAAAGACATTTAATAAATTTTCAATTCCAAAACTTGAAGTTGACTATTTGAAAAAATGTTGACTGTGTTTTAATTTTTTGAGCATGATATTTGATCTCTGAGCCATGGAAACCATTCTATAAGTAATATATATCATCCCTTACTTCTAACGATTCCTCTTGAGTGAGATTTGGAGTTCTGTATCTCACATTATAGCCTCAGGAAGTTGAGGTTCCAAACAAATTTACCGTCAAGTCATGAAAACATAATTGAATCTTATTTCAATTTATAGAAGAATTATGGCCAAATTTATCCCTTTAAACCTGTTGCATCATCTTCCTTGTCGAATTACCTTTCCAACGAGGTATATTTTACCCAAAATCGATGTCCAGATATCGAGTTATGAGTTTCAAAAGTTCACTACTCAACAACTATCCATCAAATTCGTGGGTCATTTTGGGCCCTTGATTAAAATTTACCTTTTAAAATCCCACATATCTTGTGGTGATTTATAATTTAGTGTTTATATAGAAAATATCTCCATATTAATTATGTGAAACAAAAGGATACTATCGAGATCGACCCTTAGGAAATTCGTGACTTTAATAAAATTTGGATTGCACACTTGCACAGTCATTTCCCAGTTGGCATCCAATCAACATTCATTCATATCCCAATCACTACCTAGTCAACCTATGAATTCGCATATCCCAATCACTACCTAGTCAACCTATGAATTCTTGACATGTCACGTACAATTCCCACCTAGTCACTTACCATGTGTCACATGTGAATGGTTCCACGTCACTACCACATGTCACTAATGGATTGGTCCACCTGACTGCCACATGTCATTTGGAGATGGGTCCATATCACCGCCACATGTCCCAGGGATAAATTTTAGGTAGATTGATTGTGGACCTGCAAAACTATGTACCTAAAAGCATGTGGGTCTAGGAACCACGGGCCTAAGGGCATGTGGGTCTAGGAACCGCGGGCCTAAGGGCATGTGGGTCTAGGACTTGTTCTACTCCCGCATTGCTACTCCCACAAAGAATAAAAATGACTAAGTGTAAGAAGAGTAAAATATGGTAAGTATTGGGGATATAAGTAGTAGGGTTATGTGAAATGTGGTGTGTGAAATATAAAATAACACGAATATGGAAAAGAAAAAGAAAATAAGAAAGGAAAAAGGAAAATATGAAAATATGAAAATGGAAATAGAAAAAGAAAATGGAAAATAAGAAGAATATGAAGAAAATGGGAAAGTAAAAAAGAAAAAGAAAATGGAAAATGAAATAATGGATGTGAAAATGAAAAAGAAGAATAAAGAAAATGGAAATAAAAGAAAATGAGAATATGGACATAGAAATTATTAAGTAAGGAAAGGAGAGTAAAGAATGAAAAGAGCGAAAAATGGCTAAGTGTGGAATATGGAGTATGGAGAGTAGACTTGAAGAGAGAAAAATGGCTAAGTATGGAGAGTGAAGTGAAAGGAATATGAGAGTAATGATAAATATGAATAAGTATGTGATGAGAGTATGAAGATAGGTGAAGGGATAAGAGAGGAAAATGGTTGAGTGTTGAGATGGATAGGAGACAAAAGGTGAGAGAAATGACTAGGTGAGGAGAATGCTTATTCAAAAATTTGAAAATGGAGAGGAAAAAGGGGCACAACACTTAGAAAAAAATATTCACTCATAAAAATTCTTCTTGCAATTCTTCAAAGATCTTCTTGCATGAATATCTCAAGCACACAAACTCGAATTTTTAATTCGTAAAATGCATGACGAGGTTGATACTGAGGGATACACCATAAAATGATGAGTATACACAATTTATTCCTTCTGATAATTTTTTTTTATTATTCCAAAGAGAGGAAAATCGAGGTGACCAAATTATTGATCAATAACTAACTCCAACCGTGGGATAGTGACCCCCCATGGGTTGCTAAGAATCTGGAATCCTGATTCGGTTGCCTTCTCCATTGGGCTATGGAGTCATATTCAAACATTATTTCCATCTAGAAACTACTTTATTGTGCAAAATTTTGATTGAAGAAATAACTTGTGTACAAACAAGATCTACCTACCCTAACCTACTTGGAGGAAGGGACACTTCTCAAGTGTAAGTAGATTTCCAATGGAGTCATTCAAGCATCCATCTGATTTATGGAATGAAATAAAAAATTGGGGAACATATTGAAGATGCTATCAAGGAGTCAAGAGCACGCCCAACGTATTTCTTGGCCAAGAATGCTTTGGAACCATGATTCAATAAAATCAACTCTCAATGGTTGCTCATGATTGATGTTATATTCGGTTGGATGAGAAGTTTCTCATTTGAAAATACTTTTATATTTCTCCTTATCATTGACTACATCCAAGATTCTTGATTCATCAACTATGCCTTGAAACAATTTTTCGTTCATGCAATGACAATCTTTCCCACCATTGTTCTCAATATTAATTTCTTCCACAAATTCTTCTTGCTACCAATGTTCTTTTGGATTTTCATCATATGTTGCAAAATTTTCCACATGAGTATGTTGGCTAAAATATTTTTGTGCATCTGGTGGAGGCTCCTCAATTTCATTCTTGAACTTTCTGCTCGAAATATTTTCATATGGAGTATATGAAAAGTTGAAATATTGCACTTGAAAATTGGAATTCTCATTATCATTTTTAGAAGTATGACTTGATTCAGAAAAATATTCCATAATTTGATTAGACTTTTCTTCCAAATTATTCACTTCATTGTCTTGTCCATATTGGAGAGAGTGGGTGGGAAACAACATTGAAAACACCAAAATGGATATATGGATGCACTCTTGGGATGGATGTTTTAGAAAATGAAGTTTCCAACACATTACAACTAGTAATGGTCCCCAGAACAATGAAAAGAAGAATTAACGAGCATCCCCATGCAGAGTTTTTGCAAATAATCGACATGTAACATTATCTTCAGTGGGATTGAAAACATCACATGTGATTTTGAATTTAAACAAGTTCTTCTCTACATCCTCTGAAGTATTCCCAAAGAAAGCGGAAAAATTTTCAATAGAAATGTTTGGCATTTGAAAATCTACTTTTGGAAGATCTAAAGGGATTCTATGTAATCACCTCCTTCTTTGGTTACTTCCTCTTTTTAATGCATATTGTAAATACATTAATGGGATTTGCGGAGAAGGTAAAGTATAGTCACAACATGAAAGAAACTCTTGAGAGGATTAATACTATATATCTTCTTGAGATTCTTAAATCTTTCGAATAGAATTATCAAGGATTTTAAGAGTTTTTTCAATGGAATTGCCATGGAATTCATCCTTTTGAATCTTTGATGGATTTTGGATCTTTTTTAGGTCATTTAAATATCTCTAAATAATATATTTATAACCCCGTGCATATAGAACAAGTAACGGTTTTATTGGATCTTATTTTTGAAACTTTGAACCATGGAGACTCTAGTTCTCCAATCTGATATAAAATAAAGTCATAGATACCTTGAAAATAAATAGTTCCACAATGGAGTCACAAAAAATGTTGATTTTCATATTGTTCAAGATCCAAACAACAATCTCATGAGGATAAACTATCCCACTACATTTTTATAGAGGTGGTACTCTTCTTTGATATGTTGGAAGATTCTTGGTATAGTTTCATAATGAATGCAAAGGGTGAATGCTAAAGAGAAAACCACGAAAGATATTCTAAGAAATATGGTATCTACAAATGTACCACCCTTATATATAGTTATAAAAATATGAAAACATACATCATATCATTTTAAATAAATAAAGGATAAAGTGTGTTAGCATAGATTTGTGTGTACAAGGTTTTGGAGTCTCATTTCAATAGGATGTATACATTTATTGTAAATAAAATTAACCTGGAATCGACTATGAATTTTGCAAGATGAAATAATGGATAGTTCTTCAAATAAATTTAAATGATAACTTCATTATAAATCAAAAATCATTTTGATATGCAATACATTTGAAATCACATGCTTTCAACTCAAATCTGAGAAATCACTAATGTAGTTCCCTGGAATAGTTCTTTGCGAGAGAAATTTATAACAATAACCCAATATGATAAGTTCAATAGTGTATAAAACAAGAGAACTAAAAAAACCTCAAAGGATATCAATAAAAATCACATGAACTAAAACAAACCACTTTTACTTTTTACAAGTAGAGATTTTTCTCCTTTGGACCTGAAATGTTATAAAATGATTGAATATTTCTAGATAAATAGATGCTCAGACCCAAATCCTCCTATTTTTCATACATTGTTGGCACAGGGGTAGACCCATGGTTCAACACTTCAACAACGCTTCAAAAACACACCAACAAAACCCTAACTACCGGCCCTTTCAGAAACACCTGCAAAGCAGATTAAGTCTCACCTGAGGTAGAGGTAGGGGTGGTTGTAGGAATCAAATGTCTGCAACCTAGTTGGGACACAGATATGTGATTACAACACTCTAAAAAAGAACTTAGAATTTAAAATTCATCATTATTTAACCCTTATTCACATCGCACATCCAAACCCTAATTACAGAACAACGCAGTATTCAACCAGATCTAACACATCTAAGCACTTAGCACACGGAAAAAGATAAGATATAGCATTTATTCACATCACTTAAGCACTAATATATCATACTAGACTCATATAATCATTCATTACTACACTTAAGCTTAAATTATATACACAAGACAATAACCAAAATGCACAAAGCAACCATAGCACAGGATATATGTGGTTCACCCCAGTGTGGGGCTATGTCCACCAACTCTTCTCTTCTTTATTATCTTTTGTCAAGATTCTTACAGGCACGGAGCATCAAAACCTTAATCTGCAGAGGACAGGAGATCTATTTTCACCTCAACAGATCCTCCTTCCCTTAGTTAGATCACAACACAAAGCTTCCTTACGCAATTTTTGCACAAAGCAATACACATGATCCAAACTTAGCTTTACAGTCTCAACATACACTAAGCACAAAGCCTCTTACAATTATTTGCACTTAGCATAATAATTAGCACCTAGCACCACACCACTTACTTACATCACGTAGATTTCTATTTATACATTACAAAAAGGGCCTAAACATGGGTAAACCCATGGGCCGACATCCCCATACCCATTACATAAACCCTAATCCCAAAGATGCCCTAAAAAGGGGTTGAGATATCACGATATCCACTTTAACTTGCACTCTACCTTTGACCAACCTGTCGAAGTCCCAAAATAGGTCAAACATGACTAAGGATCTCCAAAACTTGGTCAAGGGCCAAAAGGCCCCCAACACTCACCTGTGACTCGTCCCGAGTCACTCTGCTTTGGGTAACTTTGCCTCAAATTCCTCGAGCTGCTTCAACCTACTTCTTCGCCAAGGCCTCCTGCTCGAAGAACTCTTGAATAACTTCCTTGTTCATAGGTCCCTCTAAGTGATGCTCTACCAAAGAGACTACTTGTTCCAGATCATCTCCTCGTCCTTCAATATCCTCAAAAAGTAGGTAAGCTGCATCCTGGACTGGCTGGAGCTTCTGAGTCACTTCCATGACTTTTCTTTGTAGGGCATGGACCTGTTGCGGAGCCATGAGTTGTTCTTGGGATATTTTCATTCGCTCGACTACTGAAAAGGGATTCAACTGCACTTGTACTATTGCTTCTTATTGCTTTGTTTCATGGAGCTGTGACTACAGTGTCTTTAGTTCAGGGTCCTCGGTGAGGTTCTCATAATTCTGCGCACTGTGACTAATAAGTTGTTTTTTATTCAAATTTTAATGGATTGTTTCTCTGGACTGCACTTTGGGTGGTTTTTTCTCTCTAGTCTCGCACTTCCTGCGGAGTTCTTGGTATTGCTTGTAACTCCAATTCGGCTATTCTCTGTTGAATTTGTTGGATGGCTGCAACAATATTCACTGCTTGGCTCTTCATTGGGTCTTCTTCTATCTATTCCAAGCCTGTCACAGAGCGAAGTGCTCTTTTGACTACTTCTTTAACTCCAACCTGATCTGTGAGCAGTGGTTCTTTCTCTTTCTGGATCTACGCTTTATCCTCTTCGAACTTGATTTGGATTTCTCCCTTCTCTTGTTGTGCAACTCAACACTGTTCTATGACTTCCTTTCATGCTTGCTTCAATGCTATTGTGACCTATTATTTTTCTTCCTTCATGCGATGCAGGCGAGCTTCAGTTGGATCAACTATTCTACGAAGTTGGGCAAGCTCATCTCCCAACTCTGTTTCTTCTGATGGTGGGGGCGCAGTGGAAACTACGTGGCTAGAGTGAAGGGCTTGTTGTACTCCTCTCATTTTTGCTTCAATTCTTTCATACATGGCTTCTTGTTTGGATTTGTTTTTCTGCAAAATATCTTCTGAGGTGTCTGATATAGCTGCGATAATGAAGTCAAATTCATCAATCGTGAGTATAGTATACAGCTTCGACTTACTAGATTTAGACTTCTTACATGATGTAGGTTTCATGGGAGAAACCTTTCTTTTCTTGGATGTCTCTGTGTCAGTAGGGGGATTCTACAGTGGTGTTAATTCAACTTGCTTCTGTTTATCTTCTTCACCATTGTGCTCTTCTTTTTCTACTTCATCACCACCTCCTCTACTAGGTGAATCTCATGCATTTTCTTTTGATGTGCTGCGTATTTCCTGTACATATTCCTTATTTTTCTTCCTTCTATTGTTGGGTGCATCATACTCTTCATGAGTAACCACCGAATTTCCAATGAGGTTCGGGTCACACAGTTCTTCCTGGTCAACTGGTATAAGGAACTCTGTGGGCCATTCCTTAGTGATTTCTCCCAGGTCCTGGTTTCTTTGTGCATTCTGGTTATTATGAGGTGAAAAAAGGGGAATGGAGAGTGCATCATAGTGAATGCAGGATTGCACATCTACAGGAATGTAGGCCTGGAGACACATGAAAAAGGTAAGTGGGGTAGTAATTAGTCTCGCATCTACATTTCAAGAAATGACTAAGTATGAAAAAGGTAAAAAGTTCATTCTAGAAAACGCAAAAGTAAGAGGTGTAATTTGTAGGTAGCGCGAATGGAAATCTACGGACCCATGGAACTAAGGGAATGCGGGTATAGGACTTGTTCTACTCCCATAAAGCATAAAAATGACTAAGTGCAAGAAGAGTAAAATGTGGTAAGTGTTGGGGACGTAAGTAGTAAGGTTACATGAAATATGGTATGTGAAATATAAAAATAATGTGAGTATGGAAAAGAAAAAGAAAATAAGAAAGGAAAAAGGGAAATATGAAAGGGAAATAGAAAATGAAAATGGAAAATAAGAAGAATAAGAAGAAAATGAGAAAGGGAAAAAGAAAAAGAAAATGGAAATGAAAATGAAAAATAAGATTAAAGAAAATGGGAATATGGACGTAGAAATGGTTAAGTAAGGAAATGAGAGTAAGGAATGAAAAGAGAGAAAAATGATGAAATGTGGAATATGGAGTATGGAGAGTAGAGTGGAAGAGAGAAAAAATGGTTAATAAGAAAGGAAAAAGGGAAATATGAAAGGGAAATAGAAAATGAAAATGGAAAATAAGAAGAATAAGAAGAAAATGAGAAAGGGAAAAAGAAAAAGAAAATGGAGATGAAAATGAAAAATAAGGTTAAAGAAAATGGGAATATGGACGTAGAAATGGTTAAGTAAGGAAATGAGAGTAAGGAATGAAAACAGAGAAAAATGACTAAGTGTGGAATATGGAGTATGGAGAGTAGAGTGGAAGAGAGAAAAAATGGTTAAGTATGGAGAGTGAAGTAAAAGGACTATGAGACTAAGTACGAGAGAAGTGGATAAGGGAATATCAGAGTAATAAGAAAAACGGCTATGGGATGAAAGTACGAAGACAGATGAAGGGATAAAAGAGGAAACGTTTTAGGTGTGGATATGGATAGGAGATGGAAGGTGAGAGAAATGAGTAGGTGAGGAGAATACTTAGTCAAAAATTCAAAAAAATGGAGAGGAAAAAGAGGCACAACACTTAGAAAAAAGTATTCACTTGGGAAAATTATTCTTGCAATTATTAATATGACTTAAACCAATTAGGAACAAGTATAAAAATCACACAAATTATTGGGAAGCCTATGATTATCTATGATATATAGCTATTAGG
>CBVK0102600853.1:0-11189 GCA_900067695.1 Picea abies
TCCTACAAACACCCTCGTGATATAACTTATATACAAGTGCATACCTCTGAAATTTGTAGCACCATCCAACTTGTCTTCTAATTTGAGACAGTACATCATCTCAACAAGAAGAAGTCAGAAATCTGAATCAAAAGGTTCAATGTCAGGAAAAATGTCAATAAGCCTGAAAACCCTTAAATTTTAACTTTGACGGATTGTTAATTTGAGAGTTGCAATAGGTGTGCTAGGGCAAGGCGAGTTGCTCTATGCCAAAATTCTCCCCAACTCAGCCCAATAAATGCTCAGCGAGCTTCACAAAAGTGTTACTGCAACTGTTAGAGAGAGATAGGGACTGAGTTGAGTTGATCTGTGAGGAGACACTTATCCTGACAGATTAGTGTTGGGCTATGCACAACTCACTATGGTTGTATCCTTCTTCCACAACTCGTGTGATTGGTTATGATTCACTAGACTGTTAATTGAATGCAACATTGATTGATTTACAACACCCATAAACCCATGGCAGGGAGTTCCAATGGTTGCATCTTTGGCTATTCAATTGCATTTGCAAATGAGGGTCATGTCTTCACCACTAGATTGTAGAGTGTATTATTATTTGTGTTAATAGAACTGCAAATAGTATACATAAGTGGAGTGGATTGGTTCATAGTTGGCATTGGTTTTGGCTCTAAAATTCTCATGCTTGTTGGAGAATGCAAATGGAAAAGTACTATTTGAATGAAATTGTAATTGTATAGACTTTAAATTCTAATTTTATTTATAAATTTGTATGGACGAAATAAATAGTGGATAGGCCTACCATTTAAGGATGATTGAAGCTTCATTCTCCTTAATCAATATAATTTTTAAACCACTAAACCAATACTATTATATTTTATAGATATAAGTATCTTATTAAACAATAATATCATTTTAAAATTCTTAATAACATTTTAACCTTAAAAAATTAAAGATTAAAAATAAAGTGGTTTGGCAAAAGTGTATGTTGTTGAGATGAAGTGGATGTAGATATTATTCTGGAATTACATTTTGAACTCTATCTTTAGAAGACGTAAGATAAAGGAAGAAGTCAAAGATATCCACTCTTTTTAATATGATCAAAGTTGTTACAATGATTGAATGATGAAATGATCTGTGTTTCCTAAAATTTTGTTTTTGGCTACATCAATTCAAAACTTTTACAATCAATGATGTTCAATTGAAAATAGTTTGTTATACACTATATGATTTTATTTATTTAATGGAAAATAATTTGAAAATGGTTTATTATAAAATTATATAACTTTATTTATATAATTTATCTACTAAAAAATAAAAAGTCGGTTAAGATAATTGTTAAAAAGACAAAAAAAAAAACTCAGACAACTACTTAGAAGTGCAAAGCATTGTAAAAATGTTATTATCAACCCTAACAAATTGTAGGTCCACTGCTCTGAGATAAGTTGCACTCATCCAATGCCTCTTATAAGTATTTTTTTTATCTCAAAATGAGAACAATCCCTGTAAAATCTGTCACCCAAAACACAAATCTTATCCTCACTGAACTGCAATCTTGAACTACAGTAAGAACTCTAAACCCGTCTAAATAGTGAATAATAAAAAGAGATTTCAGTAAATTTTGGCGAACAATATCCAACCTTTCTGCGGCAGGTGGATCATAAGCAGTTGGATTTGGCTGCGACAGGTGGATCATAAGCAGTTGGATTTGGCTGCGACAGGTGGATCATAAGCCGTTGGATTTGGTTGCGACAGGTGGATCATAAGCTGTCGGATCTGAAAGGAATTCAGATCCAACTACTTATAATCCACCTGCCCCAGCATTCAATGCTGCCTAGCACACTGGATATTGGCCGCCTTAAATTTCAATTCACCCAACCCTAAAACCCTTAGCAAAAATGAGTGACCACTGTACTACTGTAACTGTTACGGAGGGACGACGTCATGGCGTACAAATATTTATGTTAATATTCAAACTTCAACCGAAGTCTTGTTGGTTGTCGCCTTGTTTTCTTTCCTCAAACCCTTTTAGCTGGAAGGACAATGATGAGACCTTTCGTCTTTTTCTGCCAACAATTGGCTTAGCCTCGCACAGCTGTGACTCATATCGGCCTTGCAATAGAAAGTAGCTTTATATCCTGAATAAAACAAACAGCACTCTTTCATCAGAATATTTATACGGGATTTCCGTATAATTTGCCTGGAAATTCTGAGCTAAAACACTTTTGTTTTGTGATGTTTTTTGCAGAAGGAGCAGCTTTTAGGTCCCCTTACTATGAATCATATATTTGGTCCATAAATCTGCACAATAAACCCCTTTCTGATATGTTAAGGCTGAGCTTTGATTTCAGTTTATCGATACATGCTGTGCAGAATTCACTGTAGGATGCTTCGTATATCCGTATGGGTTCTGTTTAGTCATTCAACTTCCAGTGTGGCTGCTCTTCGTATTTTTCTCAGTATTATTTATCAGTTTTTCTAATTGTTTATAGATAAATTAAATATTTAACACTCATTCACATATGTCGAACCTTAACCTTAGACTTACTCAGCATGTAAAGGGATTGAAACGTTGTCCACAAAAAAAATTGGGGTTCATCTATTTAGCATTGATGCGGTTAAAAAGTCCCAGATACTTCTTGGAGCTTAAAAATCTGCCCTTTATATAGATTTGTGTTTTTTTTTTTTAAATATTATGACAGTTAAAAAATTACAGAACAAGTGGCAAGATGATAAACTTGAATTATGTTGCTGAAATTGGGATTTAAGTAAGTGCAAATAATGTTAGGTTCAAGTTTTTACTGGTATTGACAACATAGAAATACCTCTGGTTAGTTGGTCAGTAAAGCCTAAGAACAATTGTAAGCAACATTTGTAAAAAATGTGATTACAGTAACATCAGAACCAACAACAGACCATTTATCTAGTTTATTACAGAGACACAATTAGGGAACCAACTCAAAGATCTCCCCCACCTTGTACTGAGTCGTAAGAGTGACCAACCCAAAGATCTCTCCTACCCTGAACTGAACTGTAAGTGTACCTTGCTTGTGAATGCAATAAACTCGTTTTTAATCTTTTCCCTATTTTATACTGTAAAAATGCATAGAAGCTGATTGATTTTTATCAGATTTCTTAATAAAAATGTATTGAAATCCCGTCTTCATATGAGTGCAATTAATCAGGAAGAAAACCCATAGTCATGCATGGTTTGGTTTCTACAATACGAAAACATCTATATATTTATATATATGAACAAAACATTTTACATAATTTGAACAAAAAAATTGTGAAAATGTTTTTTCTGACACTGAACAAATCGCCTCCTATTCTAATACTCTCTCCTATAAAGCCAAATCCATAGAATAGATATAACTATTAACAGATACAAGTGTGGCGACTCCAAGATGGCTGAAAAGCGTTTGAGTTGAGTCCCAGATCTCCTGGAAAATAAAACAATAGGTTTGGATCAACAAATATGCAAACAGATGCACAAGATATGAAAAATTATCATTTTCTTCAAAAATCTTGGCATGACTTGAAAGGAAATGATATAGCAAAGAGATCAGGCTACCTGGTATTGAAGATTTACATGTTAAAGCAATTAGGCTGTACCCCTATCAAGCATCTCCTGGTACTGCAGCAAAGACATCCGGTTCTGCAGCCTTAGTTGCTCATAGAACTTAGCAATGAATTCCTCAGCCTGCCTGTCAACTTGATGGCCATAATCCTGATCTTCACGGGATGAATTCGATATCCTTCGACAGAGAGGAGACAACAACGGGCTCAGTTTCTGAATAGCAGGCAGATCGTTTTGATCAAGGCAATCCTTGCTAAAGTATTCATTGCTGTAGTCCAACTGGGGAAGAACAGTGGTACTGGGCTCTTCCTTGTCTTCAACTTGATGCTGATTAATGCATGGAAAGTGCAGAATATGCGTGGGAAAGTAGTGATGCTTTCTCTTGGTCATATGGAAGATGGCAGGGCTGTTACTGCAGGAGAATTCATAATCTTGAAGCCCAAACCCGCCATGGTTGTTTCCTCTGGAATGATGGAACACCAGATTCCTCAGGCTTCTTCCATAGACTTTCCCTCTTTCCATCATCAAATGCATGTCCATGAGCATCTTTCTTTTGGAAATGAGGCCTTTCCTGATCATGAAGAAGGCGATCCGTAACACGTTCCACAAACGCTTTGCCGAAGCATGATTTACAGTAGAATGGACCTCCATTTTTTTTTTCCTTCTGATCAAACCCACACAATATATAATAATATAAACAAACACAAAATCAATCTGATAGAATTCTAATCACAAACAACAATACCAAACTTACAGATCCTCGAAAGAAGGAATCTGAAGAAACTCTGTTGTGGCCTTGTAGACAGGCTTTCAATGTCTGCGAGGTATGAAACCTCGCAGAGCTAGCCAGCCGATGAGAGGCCTTGGCAAGCCTCTCCGGTTCCTATTTGAAGGCGAAGGAAGGCAGAGGAGATTGATCGATGATGAGAAACTTGCAAGGTAAGTCATGGGCCAGTTTGGTTGGTGGGTGGCGCGTGGAGTAACCATCAAGTAGGCGGCCCACTTCAAATTAAAAAAGAATCGAAAACGATGCGCATATGATAATGGGATAGAACTGTTCGAACAACGGCGGGCCTCAGTAGTAGTTTTTAAATGTTATGGAAGATCATGGGAGCGGGCGATGATTAGGGTTTTCGACCATATAAAATGCGCATCTTTTTAAAAAATCACAAAGTTGGAATTGTCTCCGAAAGCCCTGCAGCTTCACAAAACGCGTGTTGAACGCTGTCGCCTTAACTTTACAAGCATTTTAAAATATCCTATTTTAAACGTTTTAAACTTTGGGTAGTTTTTAGGTAACTTTTTCAGTTTGATTTTGCCTGAAATTAGATGAAGAATAGTTGGATTTGCAGATTTGAGTGGTTAAATTTGTATAATCCAAGTGTCCAGAGGTTTTCCAGCAAAACGCGTGTTGAACGCTGTCACCTTAACTTTACAAGTATTTTAAAATATCCTATTTTAAACGTTCTAACTTTTGGCAGTTTTTAGGTAACTTTTTCAGTTTGATTTTGCCTGAAATCAGATGAAGAATAGTTGGATTTACAGATTTGAGTGGTTAAATTTGTATAATCCAAGTGTCCAGAGGTTTTCCAGTAAACTGACTCCATTTATAAATTCAAAAATACAATTTAAACAGCAAAATTTAACAATTTTATTCAGATTTACATGGCGACAAAAAATCCCAAAAAGTAGAACGTTTTAGCCCACGCCTTCTCAAATGGGTGTATTAAAAAACAACAGGGGTGTATTAAAAAACAACAGGCAGCCGAACCAAACATCCATTCCCATTCAAACACAATGATGCTAAATCATTCTAATTAAAAAAACATATATTTATATAATCTCCACTGGCGTTTTTTCAAAGTTTTATAAGGCTACAAACAAGGACGCCTTGACTATAGGGTTAATTTACTGTAACTTGCTCCTTTAGCTTTATGTCGCTTCACTCATTATTTGGAGTGGGCCTCTGCCTCGCTAATTATACATAATATGACAGAGACATATAAGGCAATTCCCTTTAACTTTGAGCGTGACAGACTTCCTAACTCCTCCTGCTTTGCCGTACAAGTTATACAGTAAGTGTAAGTGATCTCAACTAGATCAGTGAAGAAAACCTAAAATACCAGTTTATGGACTTACTTACTTATTAAAAAAAAAATAAACACAGCTTTCGTACACCATATTCATTAATATATGATATTGGTTTAGCTCCCCTATCGTTCTCGTCATAAAATTCTCTCATTTGAGTGAAATGCCGTAACGATGATTCTACAGGAAATATCAGCCTTTTTTCTAGAAGGTTTTTAAAATATATTCATGAAGGTGCCTTGTGTTATATATATATATATATATATATATATCATGGATTTATTTCGTCGAGCAGCGATCGCTAACTACGAGTCCACTGCTAAAGATTCCAACCATGACATTAGACATTAATGCGTTGACATAAAATAGTTTTAAATCATAAGACAAACCTTATTATTGGAATTTAATTTATACGTAGTTAGCACATCGGCTTCAATCGCCGTGACCGCTGATAGGTATCGCCAGCGAAAAGAGAACCAGATCGGCTGTGGTGACGTCGGCTATGAATCCCCGGTTGGCAAGTGATTATGTAATCAATCAGTTAACAATTCTACTACCTTGTAGTTCACTTAGGCTCACGCCGAGGCAGTGGTCCGATAACCCTAGTGGTTGTTGCGTTAACGATTGAATGGTTTAGTGGTCGAATGGTGGGGTTGGAAAACGACACGACTATTGGATGTATCTCCATTGTTCAATCTTGCACTTCCCACTTAAAGAGTGATTTTCCAACCATATGATTAAGCTACATATTCTACCCCTACGACAAACCATAATACCACTACCTTAAGACAAACCATAATACCACTAGGGTGAAGGAAGCTCCTATGGGGCTCTAATTCCACTTAGCCCAACCATATTCACTGAATATAGAGATCTCTACGTGTTCCTCCAGATATGAAACAACCATGGAACTCTCTTACATTGCCCTACACAACACAAGGAAGATCTTCCCTTTCACTACTCAATAACCCCTTAGGGATCTTCTTCCTTCTAGTTCTCTTCGGTGCATGCAGAAAAAGTCCAAATGTTGGCTTCTTTCTAGTTCTCTTTAGTGCATGCAAAAAAAGTCCAAATGTTGGTGTCCTTCTAGTTCTTTTCAATGCATGTAGAAAAAGTCCAAAAGTTGGCTTCCTTATAGGGATAACTAGGGTCATAAAACACTTGGCCTCAAATGCTCAATGATAAACAATGATAAGCTATTGTGGACATTCTAGTCATGTTTTCACTCTCAAACCATCCCATTTACACTCACATTTTCAACAAGAAGCTTCCTCCAACTTCTATGAGATCTTCTAGCCATAAGCACATGGGAAACTCTTGCCATTTTTAGTCATAATGGCTATAACAACTAGGGAAAACATCCTATAACATAGGAGCTAGTCTCCTCCCCATGCCCACGAATGGTTTAGTAATATAATGATAGATGATGATGGAAAAGACAATGAGAGATATTTTCTTGCTTGAAAACTACTCTTTTCCCAAGGATATGACACTTGTACATGGTCATACACATAAATTAAATATTGATGAGACAACTTGTCAGAAATCATGTGCAAGAAAAACAAGTACTTCCAAAGGACAATAACAAGGTCAAATCACCCAACAACCCCTTTTCATCTTCTCCTCTTCTAGTATCATAGTTCCCTTTCAAGCAACCTTTTTGGTGGATATTATGTTATTATGTATTTTTTCCTTTTCGTATGTGATTTTAGATATACATAAGCATACCATGGAAAATACCAAAACTACACTATAATCCTATCCCATCACTAGGACTCACACATATTCACTAGTCAAGCCTTGGCCTTGAGATCCACAGTAGGAATATTTACAATGAAACATGGGGTCATTACAACTTAGCCTAAAACGATTGACTTTCATTGCATAAACCACATCATACAATTAATACATGATTTATTACATTATAATTCATGGTTAAAACTAGGGTATTACACTTGTGACCTCTTGGCATTGCACAAGGATACAGGTTAAGGGGTAGTTCCCTCGCACGCTCAACAACATTTAGTATTTGCAACACCATTTTTGCATGGATCCAAACACTGTGCATCCATGCATGCACCCTTTAGCATTTAGTGTGTGCACCTACAACCAAAATTGTCAATAGTCACCCAAGAATGTTATCAAAGGCCATCTATTTCTATAACCAAGTCTTGGCACATTTGTACAGATACTAGTTGCATCGAGAGTAGCAAGGTGCTCTACACCCCATTATGGGGGAGATGCCGTCACATAACATTACATTACGAGACAAACAAATTAAATAAAAAATAATAATTGCCTATGTACATATGCATGTTACAACATTTAAAAAATTAAACAAACGTACATCCATCTTAGACCTGGATCTATCAAGAACCAAGAGGGACCAAATTCCTTATGGTATATTTTTTTATCATTTAGTATGACGAACTTAATATATGACATGTAATTAAATGATTAAAAAATTTACACCTTAAGAAATTTGATCCCTGTCGATGCTTGATAGATACAGGTTTAAGAAGAATCTACGTTTCTATATACATTTGTTATCCCCCTCTTAAATCTTTTATCATCTAGCAATTTTAAGATTCTTTTTTTACAATACTCCTTAAACCTTTGGCCTTCGAGATTTTTCAATCTTTCAATCCTTGTTGGTTTTACTATCATGCATTTCGCCTATTTTCATGATTAATGAAAGAGTTCTAATGCTATATATTTTGTCTCAATTATGAATGTTTATGTGATATTGCAACATAGCTTCTTACATGTTAGTGGTTGTTTTTACAATTTTAGATTCTATCAATTTTGGAGTTGTCCTTTGTACCATACATCTTAGACTTTTGGTGCAAATTAAATAATGTATATAGATTTAGTGATTATTCATAGGTTACTATTTATTTAGAGAAGAACTTGATCCAAAAGTCAAATCCATGAGAACATGTATGGATAAGTGAGTAAAATCAAGGCTTCAATCAACACCTCCATCATGTTGCTAGAGGAGTATCATTTCCTCCATTATGTTGCTTAGAGAGGAGTATCATTTTAGGTATTTATAGGCATAGTTTGTGTTTTGAATGATGGAATCATCATCAACCATAGGGGTGTTTTCAAGCTAACCAATAAGTGTTTTCTTTGTTAATTTGGAAAGATTTTTTTGATAAAAACAAAGCTCTAGTGTTTTTTTTGGCATTGATTACTTGATCTTCTACATGTCCCTTCAAAATTTCACTACAATGTCTTCATACAAATACATAGAAAGAAGTTTTGAAAAATGTATCTTGATCATTTGAATTCATCTATTTCACGAGAATCATACATGACACATAATTATTGTGTTCAACTTAATAAATGATGTCATAGAAGATCATGATCTACGATTCAATCATTTTACCCATAAAAATATATTATTTTAGGGTAAACATTTAACAACATGTTCCCTATAATATGATAATGAACAAACCCATAATTTTTTAATTTTCTGATATATATTTTTTAATTTATTTTTTTGTAAACCATGTATGTAAAACATATACAATGCTCTAAACCAATGAAACATTTGAATCGAATCAAAACATACCCATTGTCATTTCCTTTTTGACTATCTAATCCTACATGTCATCCTTAAGGTTCAATCCAAGAAATCCCATGATGATTATAACCTCAAAGTTGAAATTTTTAATCATAGCCTTAAAGTCTTAGTAGTCCATGTCACTAACATTTTTAACTACTTGGTCAGCCATGGTTTTCCACTTTCTTGTTCCTCTCAAATCATCCATCCCATATACAAAACTGGAGACCATAATGACCCTAGTAACTATTGTACTATTATGGTTGGCTATACCTTCACTAAATTTTTTTCCACAACCTTAGACATTCACATCTCCATGTGGGTAGAGACAAAGAAGTTGAGGGCCAAAGTATAAGTAGGATTTGGGAAGAACATATTAAAAAACATGAGAGAAAATAAGCCAAATAAAAAGCATACATAAGTCCAATATTTACCCTCAAAACCATTTAATGAGAAAACCAATGTATAAATATATCTTTATTCTCCTCGACTAACTTAGAATTTTTAAAATGGAGTATACCAAGCATTAAATATGATTCACCACATTAAATGCCATGGGCGAATACCATGGGCCCATGAACTACCTATGGTAAACCTATCACTGACCAAATTAAAGTTACCTAGCCACTTTTGACCAAGTCAAGGTTAACCTAACATTCCCTCCTTTAAACTTAACTTGGGATAAAATTCTACCCCTTTAAATTTTTTTAATTGCGTATCTAGGATTACAAGATGCCTTCTCTATTATCACCTAAAAACTACTCACTTGTGATGTTTCCATAAATCTTGTTGAACTATACCATTATCAACATGTTTACACTCCATTTCACTTTATTTTCCACCTCCACTAGACCTTTGAAAGAAGTTGGGATGAATCTAGTTTTTGACCTAAAAGGGGTAGCACATATATTACCCTTAAGAGATATGCTATCAACATAGCGAGTACCCCCAAAACCTGCACAAAATTCACAATTTTGACTATTTCAGACCTAAATTTGCCAAAAAGAGAAAGTAGTTATAAGTGGACATTTCCAAACCCTAGTTGCTATTCTTAGCCTTGATTTGGTCATATTTAACCACTATTTTGAAGATGATGTCAAGGGGGTTTAACCACTATTTTCCCTATAAATAGTGGCTTGGTTTTACTCCATCCATATTATAATTCATTCACAATAGGGACATACTACCAAAATCACATCAACAATCATGAGTATCCCTTCCACTTGATAGTTCTTTCATATTCATGTACCTTTCTTAGTAAACCAAGGAGGGAATTACTCACACATCAATGAAGCCAATGACCCATCTTGAGGAGGGGATTCAGAGCCAATCAACTTCAACAAGCTCATTTACTAGGTGTATTCTTTGGCCTTCCCATTGGTAATGGATGATTATTTACATTCTTTCAAATTTCTTGTTCATGTTTAGTGTAATAGTTTCTTTGTTGTATTCTTTCTTACATGAATAAGTTAGGGTTTGAAGATTGTAAAGTAGAAATAGAATTTGGTTTTCACACTCTAAACAACATTTTGTGTAGGTTTAACATACAACCATCAAATTGATATTGTTTTCTCACCCTTGCTACAAATTATACCCAACATATTGGTGACTAAGCTCATTAACGATCCTATATGGCATGACGCCACTTGGACCACTATGCTAACTAATATACCATTGAATTTCCCTAAATTTGAGGGTCGTGCTCGATGTGACCTTCCAATCACATAATGCCATTCCATCTTTGGTGCTCCTATAAAATAATCATGAAGGACTTGATTCAATTGAGTTTGTTTCAATGCGCTCTCACGGGTGTGGGAATCAAATGGTATATTGATCAACCAATCCATTCTGATGACACCTTTGAGTCCATAACCAAGGTGTACTTAATCTTGTTTCAAATTGTTCAACAACACAGGTATTCCAACAGAGGACGAACACCTTCATTAACCACTCACA
>CBVK0102600905.1:0-12330 GCA_900067695.1 Picea abies
ACCGCACCTGCCACCACAGGGGGGGAAACAACGGTAGGAGAGATTCCATCCAGTGAGGCTGAGAGAGTTATGAGATGGGTGGAGAGAAATCTTACCTCACTCACTCGCACAGTCCCCATGGCAGATATTGAGGATATGCCACCATCTATGAAGCCTCACATAGTGGGGGCACCACAGATGTGGGTCCGGATTTTTTAGCATTTGGAAAATGTCGTTGATCATTACAATAAGACCCACATGCCCTGCCCTTAGTTAGGCTGGATGTTTCACGTGTAGAGGGCACTAGTATATTTTTTGAGGGCATAAGCCTTATGACTCATTACTAGTCGTACTTTTGCGGTGCTTGCACCCACACATGTACTCTGATATTTTTTATATTATATATGGATTTTTGTGTCATTTTTATGTCTTATGGAATAATTTTTTTTTGAAAATGTATTTACATGTGCATGTGTGTGTCTTTCTTATATGTGCAAGATGCCAATCTAAAATTTGAATAGCTAGAGTATCTATGACTTGATTTAATCTCCTAGGAACATGAAAATATTTGATTTAATCTCCTAGGAACATGAAAATATGTAATATAATCAAAGCTTAGTTCTAAGAGACGTACCCTAAGGAACCGTCGGTGCAAAGTAGGATCATGAACACAAAAGACTCTATTTAACTGAGACACAAATAGCTAAGCATCTAAATAGACTTGGAGGTGAGAGATACCAAGTGACAAAGCATCACAAAGAAAATCAATAATTGCACTGTATTCGGTGACATTGTTTGTGGTGTCGCCTAAACATATACCTCCTGAAGATAGTAACTAGCCCTGAGGTGTAAAAATCACCCAAGTTGTGGAGGCAACCCTCCGATTGTGCTGGCTAGTGTCAATTGCAAATCCAATGAAAACCTATGATTCACTTGACATCTGTCACAGTAACAAAAGATAACATAAAAAACAACACGTCCATAAAACCAATAGAAACCAAAAATTAAGAGTACAAAGACTATACATATGTTACAAAAGGTTACCCAAGGTGACCTACCTATGAGTAATACTTCTTGAGGTAGAGCCCATTTCTAGACTCTCCCAAAGCATTTCCCTCAAAATCTACCAGATGATAAGTTCCCCTTTTTAGAACCTATTTTACGATGAAAGGTCTGAACCACATGGGTTTGAACTTGCCTACCCCCAGGCGGTCCTTATCTTGGTCATAGACCAGGACAAGGTTGCCTTCTGAGAAAATCCAAGGATGAATAGACCGATCATACTGGCACTTGAATTTTTGTTTGTGAGCTTCGTTAGCTAAGGCCACATCACGATGTTGTTCATTGAGATACTCAAATTATAATAAACTCTCTTCAAGTGGTGAATTGTCTGGCAATAACTATATTGCCAACTTTAAAGATGGGATCTGACATTCTATGGGAAAGACTTTTTCCAACCCGTAAACGAGTTGAAAAGGTGACAAACTGGTTGCAGTCTTAAGAGACGATCGATGGGCCCATAATGCTGAGTATAACATCAAATGCCAATTTGATTTGGCCGAATTGATCGTTCGTTGTAGGATGATCTTAAGATATTTATTGACATGTTCCACTTGACCATTCGCTTGAGGGTAGTAGGGTGAAAAATGTTATTTCCTCAATCCAAGATTTGATGTTAACTCGGTCATCATTGTGTTCTGAAATTGACTTCCATGTTTAGTGACAATCTCTCTTGGGACACTGAACCGTGTTATAATCTAGTTAAACAAAAAGAGGGTGGAAGTCTCACCCTCATCTTTGAATGTTGGCATAGCTTCGACCCACTTGGTGAAGTAGTCTACTGCTACAATCATATAATGGTGGCCCCTTGCTGAAGGATGGTTGCAGGTAGTGTAATCAGTCCACCACTTGGTGAAGGGGCCAATGACGATGACAGGAAACATGGGAGAGGGATGTGCCCTCATCTTCTGTGAGAATATTTGACATGGGTGGCACTTCTTGACTGATGCGATACAATCTTTGATTAGTGTCATCCATAAGTAATTGACTAGTAAAATATTTTGGGTTGTTTCCAACCCAGACAAATGATAGCCACATGCTCCAGTATAGCAATCGTTAATCACAATTTTCACTTCTTCATGAGTGAGGCACCAGTGAAGGATGCAATCTACACCTCGATGATACAGAGTATTTTCAAGTATGAGATAATTCTTAGCTTGATGGAATATATGGCAACACTCATCACGAGAAGTAGAGGCAGGGCACTTCAAAGTATGAATATAGAAAAGTATATCTCCATACCAGGGGTCTGAAGATGCTATAAAAAACATGTTTCCTTGAATAGGAAACTCTTCGTGCATAACTTCACCTGACTCAACCGGAAGTTCCAAGATGAGTTCCGCAAAGACCAGTGACTTTTTGGACTTCACCAAAATGAAATCTAAGTCAAATTCATGGAGGAAAACTATCCATATGTTGATCTTTCCACCGATTACCCGTCCTGTCAACAAGTATTGAAACATATTCACAACAGTGATGACGGTGGTCTTGCAAAACAAAACATAATGACAGAATCATTAGATTGCATGGACTACTGCCAACGCAAGTTTTTCGATATGAGAATAATTGAGTTTCGATCCAACCAGGCCTCAACTTAGGTAGTAAATTACATATTCTGAGAGAAAATTATCCTCTTGAACTAAGACCATGCCAATGGTTGACTCTACTACAACCAAATATAATAAGAAATCTTTGTTATAATTGGGTGGTCGAAGTAGAGGGGCAGTTGTGAGGGCATGCTTCAATGATGTGAAGGAGCATTGAGTGGTGTCGTCCCAATGAAAAGGAACATCTTTCTTCAATAAGTGCATAAAGCCCTTTGTGATCTCGACATAGTTTGCGATGAAATGCCGCAAAAAGTTCACTTTTCCCTATATACACTGAAGTTGAAGGATTGTACATGGGGGAGGCAACTAAACTATTGCCTCAACCTTGAGAGGGTCAACCATGATCCCTGTTGTTGAAACTATGAAACCTAGCAAACAGACTGACATCACGCAAAAACTTCATTTGTTGGGATTCAAGCGAATCCAAAAATAGAGACATCGCACAAAGATAAGTCGAAGGTGTGTGGAATGATCAGCTCTCTTACGAGATATTGATGCTAAATAATCTAAGTAGGCCTCAATGATATGTTTTAGATCATGGAAAGCAAAATACATGGCCTACTGAAATTTAGCTACAACATTTTTCAGACCAAAAGGCATCTTACGATATGCGAATGTACCCCATGGAAAAATGAATGTGTTGGTCTTCAGGTTTGATTTGTATCTAATTATATCCTGAAAAACCATTCATGAAAGAAAAGGCCTCACAACATGTGCATTCATCAACTATCTGGTCAATAGATGTTATGGGGAAATTATCTTTTGGACAGTATTTGTTCAAATCATGGAATTCCATGCATATGCAAATCATACCCCGTTTTTTGTTAATTGGCATAGGGTTTGACACCCATTGGGTCAAATGGATGGGGTAGATAAAACCTGCCTTGAGAAGTTTCTCTAATTCAACCTTAATAGTTGATGCTTTCTTAGGATTAACTGGACGAAGCTTCTACCGAACCAGATTAGTGTAAGGATGAGTTGTGATTTCATGTTCAACATTTTTTGGATCGATTCTTGGATTTCCTCGTAAGACCAAGCAAAAACAATGTGAAATTCCTTAAATAAATCCATGTAGATTTGAATCTCTTTGGGCGAGCAGTCATCTCTGATGAAAACATTCTCCACAATGCCAGGATTTCTGGATATGTTTATAGGTATAGTTTCGGTGATGGTTTCCATATTTCCCTCGGCATAAACAACATGTGTAGCCAAAGGATTGATAGGACAAGAACTATCTCCAGTCATAGTCGAGGTGAAATCCCCTGCTTCAATTCTACTTAACTTTGGGAGGAGGTAAGATCTGTGATGGAGATCATCCCAAGGTTTTTTCGGACTAGTCATTCCATCAATGATTGCTTTGTTTGAGGGAAAGACTAAGTCTAAAGAGTCTGTATCAGTGAGGGAACCTTGAGCCAAAATAAGCTCTAATATTGGATCTAACTCTTGTGCGAGAGTTGGATTGGATCATTGGAACCGTGGATGCCGCCGATGAAGGATCAAGACGAGAGAAGGAAAATTGATCAAGGGTCATGATCCGACCCTCATGTGGAAACAACAAGACCCAAAAACCTGTAGCAACTACTGATTGCATAGCGTAGGTCCAACTTCTCCCTAACAAGATATTGTAGTCAAGAGCTGCGTCGACCACTTCAACCTCAACACACATGGTTTTCCCTCCTAACTGCATGGGAAAAGTGGGGATAATGCCATGTGGTCGGAATGAATGATCATTGAAAGAGGTAAGAAGAGTAGGTGATGGAGACAAAACGGGATAGCCAATGGTCTTCCAACACACCAAAGAAATTACGCATGTTGAGGCATCCTCATCAACCACCATGCGAAAAATGTTCCAAGTAAAATTTTTCATGGTGTAAGCCACGACTATCTGGAATGCTACATGGTAAGGGAGATGAGGTTTCAGGTTGGTTGTATCAAGCATGATCATACCTGGATTACAATTCTTGGGAGATCCTAAAGTGGCTAATAGAGACTTTCTCTAGGAAGGGAAGATTTGGAGGACTTCCAAAGTAAAAAATTGCTGAAGGGGTTTGAGACAAATCCTCTACCACATAGTAGTTCTGGGTGGCTCTTGCACTCGAGTTGTGAGAAGCCTTCTTAAATGCACCTTTTGGGATGCATGTCATGGTTTCTCCCAATGTCATCTCTATATGGAGAGGAAGAGATGGGGTTTCATCTTCTTTACCTCTATCATAGGTGCTTTTCTTGTAGTAGTCATGTTCTTTAGGCGATATATAGGCATCACCTTTCATCATATACACAATCATGGATGCAGGATTGTTTGAATATGAAGGAGGTCCTTGGCTTTCCCCTTCCACGCTTATAGAGGCTTCAGTTAGATTTTAACCATGTTGAAATGGGTTTGTTAACACAACAAGTTGCTTCTGTGATAATAAATTTTGGGCCTCTGCAAGCCAAGGGCATTGGTGAGTTGGGTGGTCTTCTGCACACAGATTACATGGATACCTTGACTTCCTTTTTTTGGAGTTTCCCCCACCAACATTATTATTGGGTTTCTTATCCCCATTACCCTTCTTATGTTGTTTCTTCTTTCCTCAGGATGTTGGGTGGCATTTGGATTTGTCGATTGCACACTGTGTACATCCTACGTTTGGGTAGGGGGAGCAGCCAAAAAAGTAGTATGGTTGGTCGTTGTATGCTAGATACACAATTGTTGCAATTGTTTCATTAGTTGTTCAGTGGGCATTGTTTGTGCTGAACCAACAATACCATCGGCATGTAGTCCATCTCTCTATCTAGTTTTATGGAGTATTGTTCATGGGGCATCTGGAAAGATCTCGTATAGTAAGCCAGACTCAGAATAGATAAGCTCAAGATGTTGAGCTCTCATGATTGCATCTTCTTCGGAAAACACTCCCGACATTGCGACCTCTTTGGATAACTATGGGACCAAAGACTTAAGGAACCACTCAAGAAGGAATGTTGGTGGGACAGAAACCTTAATCAAACACTTCCATCATCTCCACTCTTGGATGTGGTCAGAGATATGGTCCACTTTTGTCTATTTGAAATTGGCCAGCAATTCTATGCCAGTGTCATATCTCACATGTAATTGGAAATGGTTTAGGAAAGCCATTGCCAATTCTCCAAAGGAAGAGTATATTGAGTGGTCAAGCTCAATATACCATTTCACAGCACTCCCAATGAGAGTACGTTGAAAAAATCACAACTGTACAGAGTCATCTTTCAATGAATTAGACAAGCATCAAAGGTGAAAAGTAGTCACATGATCTCCTGGATCTTCGTTAGGATTGGCTTCAAACTTTGGTATGTCCAAAGGAAAATTTGTTGGCATAGAGGGCCAATGCAAATCATGACAAATAGGGCCATTCAACAACCTTGTTAAGTCTGGTACATGGAAGGTTTCCAAGAAAGGTAGTTTGGGTTGTTGGTGATACCCATGGAAAAAGGGGTGTGGAGTTTGACTGGCACCAAGTTTCCAGGAAATGTTGGGTTGTTAGCCCAAGTTCTAGTAAAACCCATGGCCATGACCAACGTATGGGTTTTGCGTTTGAGGAGACATCATAGACTGATTCCTTAAATAGGATGTAGACGGTTGGGTGTGCATTACATTTAGAGGAATTTGGGAAGGGTTACCCCATGCCGATCCCATGGGCATAGGTAATACACCTTGCCCAGGGTTCCATTGGTTGTGAAAAGAGTTTCCCTTGATCGACATTCCTGACGAGGGAACTAATCCCTACCAAGAATTCCAAGGTCCTGATGTGGAAGAAGTTGTTGGGTGTGCCCCCTGTGTAGGAATAGTACCCTGCATAGGATTAGGTTGTCCGTAACTGGGGTTGCCCCTAGTTGGAAAAGAAACTGATGAGAAAGCATTGTTACCAAATTCCCTAAACAAAGAAAATGGTGTCAAACCTACCAGCATATTATGAGAAGGTGGCCCTTGACTCCCTTCTCCAAATGAACTATGGTGTGCATTCGACCAGGCAGATTGCTAGTGGGCACCGTCGAGCGAAGGGGATGGAGGAGGTAAATGACCTTCTCCATAAGGGAGATATTTAAAGGGAGTGGTAGTTCCCACCATGGGTCCTTGCAGAGGAGCGTTAGAGCTCCCTTCCCCTAAACCTAAAGTTTGTAAAGTGGAGTAAGAGAGTACATGGATTGTACTTCAGCTAGGCATCCCATATGAGAACAGAGGGCCTGTCGCACTCTGTGTGGAAGGAGCACTAGCCGCCACCAAAGGAAAGATTAGACCACTACTTGAGGTAGAGGAATTCAAAACCATGGTGGCTCGGACCAGAGACGGTGGGTTTAGAGGTGGAACACCCCTTGTGGTGACAACCATAGTGGGAATAGAAGAATTCCAATAAGAAGTGGCAGCATTTGTTTCCATTGTTGCGTGGGACACTGTCTAGCGCTCGTAAGGATAAATTTGTATGATGATGGGCACCTAAATATCATTAGTTAGAGTTTTGGATGGACCAATAGATTTCACTCCAAAGTCTGAAATGGTTGGTTCCTCCGAATGTTGGTTGGGCACAGTTTCCTATGACCCAGTCGCTTCAAAAGACCCTTGTTGGTCTAGCTTCTGCCTTAGCAGTGGCAGGGGTGTTTCTAGTGTGACCGGTGGTAGACCAAGAAGCCTTCGTGATCGACAGAGCTCATGATCCTCCATTGTGTGAGAAGATCAAAGAAACACTAGGTATTTATATTCGTTCAAAAACAATACACACTAGAGAAAGTCCCTACGAGATAAAACAAGCAACGACTAAACTATTTGGAAGAACAATTACAACAACCAACACTAAAGAAACTTACTGGTGCAAGTGCAACTTGAACACAGAAGTGCCCTCTAGGTATACTCTGCAAAGTGTGGCCCACTTTAGGTCCTAGGTACCATGGTCTACCCTCACAGTCACCTATGTAATTCCCTAAAATAATGGCAACTAGGTTGCCAAAGCATGAACAGTCACCAAGCGGGTTCAGTCGACAGTCGGGTGGACTGTAATGAGTAGGGTATCAAGACAAAAACCTATCAATGGTATCAAAATAAAGTGGTCTATAAGACAACTGAGGACCTCGAATGGATTCGAGACCCATGAAGCTTCGTGGAAAATGGAATCGATGGAATCCCAAAACAAGCCCTCTATATGCGTTCCCCACTACACTTGGTCCAATTTTGGAGGGGTTGTCTCTGCTAACTTTCCACACGTGACCTCATGTTTATCCCCTATGTTAGAGGGGGGTGCCTGATAACTTTCACGATACTAGACTTTTAACACTCCCTAGCACAGACTCTTATGTATGTTTTGCAGCCTTGAAGAGTTTCCTCTCCAACCTAAATCAAGGCTTTAGCCTAGACTATATGCGTTCCCCACTACACTTGGTCCAATTTTGGAGGGGTTGTCTCTGCTAACTTTCCACACGTGACCTCATGTTTATCCCCTATGTTAGAGGGGGGTGCCTGATAACTTTCACGATACTAGACTTTTAACACTCCCTAGCACAGACTCTTATGTATGTTTTGCAGCCTTGNNNNCTTGAAGAGTTTCCTCTCCAACCTAAATCAAGGCTCTAGCCTAGACTAGTTGATGGACCCTACAAACATAAAGTCTAGTTGATTTTAATTAGTCATTAATTTTTATGTCTTGTCTTAAGTCAAAGGTTATGAAAGTGAAACTAGTGATGTTTTGAGAAATGAAAGAAAAAATAAAAAATAAACAAAAAACTGGAAACAAAAGAACTTCTTCTTGACGAAATTATCAATCAAATTTTTAAACAAAAAACATTTTTTTTTAAGATCTTTGAACAATAGAATCAAAATAGGATTTCTCTCGACTATGAGCTACTTATTTTCCTAAGAAAACAACCCAGAACTTATGAAAACAAAACTTTTTCTAGTTATTTATGCAAACCAACAACTGCTTAACCAAATCGAGAAATAAAAGAGTTCTTTTATTTATTTATTTAATGCTCGTAAAGAAAAAAAGGAAAGATGACAACAAGTAAAGACAAAGAAAAAATTTGTCCTAAGCACAGATCGCAAAGAGTTACTGACAATAACACACAAACTGATGAAAGCAGACTCTCACACTTGTCTAAAAACCCTATGAAAGAATTTTTTTTAAGGAAAACTTTTTAATGAAAAAAAAGTTATTGTTGTGATAAAACCTAAGTTGTCGAATTCTATGATAGAGACCAAGAACCCTGAGAGGTATAACTTTTGACAAGGAAAAGGATGATTTCCTTTCCTTGAACAAATTTTTTTTCAACAGGCACGCAACTGAAAGTTCAACAGCTAGCATGTGCACACGAGCTGTAAAAGGTCAGGGAAAGTGTACACACATGCATACCTTATGTAGGCTGTGTGTACCTCTAAAACTCTTCATAAATGAAAATACAAGCAATCAAGCACTGGCAGAGACTACTAGTATTGAGAACTAGAATCTCTTGGAGACTCAGAAACTTACTTTGTCAAAAAAGAAAAAAATTCACGAAAAATTTCATAGAAGAAAACCAATATGAGGTGGTACCTAAGCTACAAACTGCAAAAATAGAGACTAAAATGAGTTTTCAGAAAACCCCTAAGAAGGATCACTTCTGGCAGGGAAGAGGATGACTGCCTCTTTAATAAAAAAAAATTGAACTTAGCCACGCTACTATCACATCATCGGCTAGCATGTCCACGTAGGCTGTGTGAAGGTTGGGTGCATGTACACGCATTCAGGCCTTATACAGGCCACATGTATCTTTGTGACTTCCTGAAATGAAAATGAAGCCAAGAAAATAAAGAAGGGAATACTGGTATGGAAGACCAGAATCCCTAGTAGCTCAGACTCGTGTAGAAACTCAAAAAAAAGGAGATGAAACCAATTTAAAAATACCAAAAAGTATCCACATAAAACCCGAGAGATCCCTAGTATGGTCGCTAATTTTTTTGTGAGTGGGAAATCACCCTGCAAACTAGCACTTAGGGTTTTATCATGCATGCAAAAAAGACCTAAAGATTCCTACTTTTTACCATCATCCCAAACCTAATCCTCATTATTCTTAAGAAAATACACAATTAAGAAGATCAAGTGAACATACCTTATTTCCGGCGTTTGGTATCGATCCTTCTTCGTGCTTGGTAACTCTTTGACTGCAAATATCCTCCCAAGGCTGACCTGCATTCACAAAATACAAACAAATAACTCCACATGCATTTTATCTATGGATTAATGGGTTAGACATTTAATCAACATGTACGCAATAAACAATGAAAACCTCATATGGTGGGAGTAGAGTTTCTTTACTATGATTTTCCTCCCTTCAAATGGGACCCCTACCCCTTCTTTTATAGGATAGAAGGAGCTAGGTATTTATTTGAATGATTGGCCATGCATGGTCTTTAGGTTTAGTTAACTTACCCAAAATTGTTTGTTTCGTCAACAACTTTCCATTTTTTGTGCTTTTGTAGGTACACGCGAGCTGTAGTAGGTCAACTAGAGTGTACACATGGGTTGTACTTGAGCAGGGCATGTGGGCCTTTAAAAATGGTGTTTTTAAGAAGATTTTTTTAGTACTGGCTTGGAAAAGAAGGAATATGAGATGGCCTGATGTCCGGTAAGTATGTCTGGTGCAAATTAGGGTTATAGCAATGAGGCTGAAATCTTCAGCAAGAGGATGGAATCACAACAACGTCATCACAAAGATGGAAATCTTCAGCATGAAGCTTGCATAAAAAAAACATCAAAACAAAGATATAAATTTTCAGCACTAGGATGGCATAAAAAAAACATCAGCATGAAGCTGGAAATCTTCAGCACTAGGTTGGCATCACAACAACATCAACACGAAGTTGTAAGTCTTCAGCACTAGGCTTAGCATCAACACTACTCCCCCTTTCGAGGGAGGTCCTTTTGTACTATACCAAGCTTGTCTTGAAAGTGCCCATACTTTACATGAAACATAGGCTTGGTCAACACATTTGCAACCTGCTCATTCGTTCCAACATAATGGAGCTTTAAGGCTCCTCTCTTCATCATATCATGAATGAAGTGATATTGGATCTCTATGTGCTTCAACTCATCATGGAACACATGGTTCTCTATCATCTTTATAAAACTCTATTTATCACATAGAATCATGGTGGCTTGCATCCCTAGATCAAATAGATCTATCAACAACATCTGAATCCATATGGCTTCACAACTGAAGGAACATGTTGCAATATATTATGCTTATGTCATACTGAGAGAAATATTGGATTGCTTCCTACACTATCATGAAGTCATGGCTGACCTTCAACTAAAACAACATCATGAAGTTCTCTTTCTCTCAGAAACACTTCCAACTAAATCTGATTCAGTATATCCATACAATTTGAATTCATGATCTCTAGTATAACAGAGACCAAAATCCAATGCACCCCTAAGGTATCTCATCATATGTTTTGCATTATCAAGGTGAACACGTCTGTGTTCTACCATATATTGTCTTAAATGTGTTCACAACAAAACATATATATGGTCTGGTATTCATCAGATACATCAACGATTTAATGATTTGTTTGTACAACATAGGATCAATCAATTCCGACGAAGTGTCAACCAAGAGCTTCAACTTTGTTTCCAAAGAGCTTCAACTTTGTTTCCATGGGTGTATTCATGGATTTTCACTCCAATATATCAAATCTCTTCAGTATTTGAACTGTATACTTCCCTTGGTTAAGGAACATCTTCTCTGGGCTCTACCAAATTTCAAGACCTAAGAGATAAAGATCTAGGTCTTTCATCAAACTCTGTAGTGAGCTTCTTCTACAATCTCTGATGATATTTTCTTCATCTTGTTAAGAATACATCATATAAATATAGTAGTAAAATCATTGGCTCATCATTCATAACCTTGAGATGAAGGTTAGAATCAACTTTACTCTTGGTAAAGCCCAAGTTCGTTAGGAAACTGTCAATTCTTCCATACCAAGCTCTAAGAGCTTGCTTCAACATTTACAAAGCTTCCTTCAACCGACAAACATGATTATTTCTATATTCAATCTTCAAATCAAAATTTCTCATTACATTGTACCAATCTGGTACACTTCCTTAGATACAATTGAATATGCACAATCATGTGTTAGCTCTATGTGATCTCTACAAAGAATTATCTATCTCATTGCTTGAGAGTATGTCCTCTCCTCTTTATACAATTGTTCCTTCTGGAACTGGGACTATGGAACTGTAGTTTCTCTGAAGTTTGAGAATGGCTGCTCCATTCTCATTGTGACTGCTGAAATCTGAAAGTAACTCCTCTTACTTCATCATGGAAACAAATTCATCTAAAACTGAGAGTGGCTCAATAAATCATATTGAAGGTATATTTCTTATTTCATGGACATAACTTTATCTTTTATTGTAGTCATGTCTCCATGACCCAACTGATGTAATGCACCAATTTCCATTCAATTTTAAATATGGGGATTTCTCCCTCTTCATCTCATACTATATATGAATCATGGTTGTTCTAGTTGTCTTCATGAATACTGGAACTATTTCTTCAATTTCTAGAGTAAGTGTCTCGTCATAGTATTCTCCCTATTGTTGGCAGAATCATCTAGACACAAATCAATATTTTTACATATGCAACATGCATGATTTGTTATATCAATCTTGGAAGTCAATACTGACTTCTCTTCTAGTCTCATGGA
>CBVK0102600948.1:0-35176 GCA_900067695.1 Picea abies
ACCGCTTTTGAGCCCGCAATCCACCACCTTTTTCCATGTATTACTTTTTCGAAACCACGACTTCAATTGCAGGACCGCTCAAGAAAATTATCACCCGCTCACGTCACGTCCCCACAATGGACTGTGGCCATCGATCTTGTGATCTTGAGCGAGGATTTATGATCAGTCGCTCAAATATGCCCTCTTTAGGTCAATGGATCAGATCTTCCCTTTTTGAATCGACGTTCGAGATATTCTTTGAGACTTCGGGATTCGGCCTTTTTCATGGCGGTATACTTCGTGCAATTTTGAAATCCCAAATACCCGGGGCCGTTAATTTGGAATGCTCCTGGAATCTCCACCGTTGAAAAAATTCAACCTGTTTGTTTGTAATTTAAGCCTGAAATGAGATGATCTGCATGCTGTGCTCAAACGCTTCCTATTGAATTCCTATTGAATGCTGCATGAAATTCCCTTAGGGAGGAAATATGACGTAACACCCCTACCTTAGCAGGGTCTGCTTGACCTCCCGGTCTTTGGATCTTTCTATTTCCCTTGAGCCTAAATGGTTTCTTAGTTCCTCTGGAAACTTCAATGCATATAAAACCACAGGTCCTTCTAGAAGTTACGCCTGCGTGAACAAGCACTAGGCGCGAACCTCCGCTCCGCGTGACCACCCGACATGACCACTGACTTAACCCGAAAAGGTGTTTCAGATTTTGTGACTTCACGATTTCTATTGTGAGTCCACACTGACTCCTTCAATTCCTGAAACCTCAAAATAGGCTATCGGTCCACTAGCTCCTCCCTTATGCCTCTATCATATGACCTCCAGTCAAGTCCTGGGGCCCTACCTCCGAGCGTGTCAGGATTTCACGACTCATGAGTTCATGATGTGACTCTTATCCCATTTCCCAAAGTCCGAACTCACGACATATTCACCATGGATCAACGTTCCTGAACCTTACACGATCTGACGGTCCATATTGCGTCGGGACTTCGTGTATCGGGGATTCCTGAAAATGGCTCCCTCCACACTTCTGACTTTCGAAATGCCAAAATTTAAAGAACCAAATCAACAACTCTCGTTGATTCAAATCTAATGACAGTTAATCCTCCCGATCTTGCGAGTGTTGAAAGACACTTAGCCTTAACCTCCTTGCCGATCCACTGGATCCAACGGTCCACAAAAAATCAGTGTTTCTCCCTCCGAGAAATTCAATCGTCCATTAAGGTTCACAAACACTCATGGCCAAACAACTTGGCATTCTTCTTCCCGAGCTTGGTTTCTACGAGGTGAATTCGACCCTTGTCTATGTTTTGAACGTTCCAAGACTCTATCCCTCCTGAGCTTAATTCTGGCTGCAAACTTAAGGATTTGTAGGGATTCTTCTCACACTCCTTGTGACTCTCATGATAATATCTGGTTATCTGAAATCCTCCAACACTGCACACTCGTTGCGACATAAGTTCTTGAACCGATCACTTGGGTTGGGAAAGTCTAAGACTTTACCTGGCCTATGCACACCTTGCATGACTCTGTGTGATATTTTCACCTTGAATGGTATGAGAACAACTCTATATCTCCTGAGCTTATCTGAGGTAAACCTCAGAATCTCGTCAATGCACTCCTTGCGGACCTTCAGTGCACTCCTTGTAGGAATTATCAGGAAGAGAAACAATTGAAAATCATACTCTCCCTCTCAAAGACTTCATACATTCAACATGATATTATACACACAAATCATTGAAACAAATGCATAACAGAGCATATAAGCAAACTGTAAACATACCATTCAATAGATGCAAACAATAACCATAACAACACCATGAAATTGAGCCAAGGCATTCTTGTATTAACTCAAGTGCTTCTGTACATGGTTTATGTAGCAAGAACTATTTGCTTATACAACTTCTACAGTCTCTGTTCTTCTCTGCTCTCCTGCTCTTCAAATTCTACTCTTACAATGAGAACAATAATACAAATACAATACATACGAGAGATATTTCTCAAGTTTTCCCTCCTACAACCTCAAGCTATCTAATCGAATTAAATCCTACAACTGATTTACATTCATTACATTAATTGTCTACAACCGACAGATGAGAGCAATCGCTGAAGATCTGCGTTACAATCCCCAAAACATTTAAGACCACTTATGTCTCTCCAGATCTTACATTAATGTGCCATCCTTTTGAAATTTTGAAATATCTCCAAAATGTGCGCTGGTGCGTATCCAGCTGTCTTCCGCTTGCGCTTGCTTGCGATGCTCTTGCATCATACTCCTTTGGCTGAAAAATTCATGGAATCTTGTTCATGAGCTCCTGCACTGTCTATCCATGTTTCTGAATATCCACTTGGCTTTCCCAACTGGCATCCTCAATCGGGTGTTCTTTCCATTTTATCAGATATTCAAAATATATCTTCTTCCAGGTCTTCTTGCCAACTCTCTGATCAATGATCTTTTCCATATGCGGCCTTTCAGCTACATGCATATGTTTGACCCACTGAACTTATTTATGATTCTCCTCTCCTCTTGCTTCATCTGCTCTATAAGGATACAGATCTACTATGTTGAATATGGGTGATATGCCCACATCATTTGGCAATTCTATCTCATAAGCATTTGCCTCAAATTTTCTCAGAATCTTACACGGCCCTATATTTTTCATCTTCAGTTTATTATACGTTCCCCTTGGGAACCTTTCTTTTCTAAGGTGCACTAAAACTAAATCTCCCACTTCAAATTGAAGCTCTCTTCTGTGATGATCTGCTATGTGCTTGTATTCGTGGTTGGAATTCTGCAACCGCTCTTTAATCTTACTCTGGAGCTCCTGCATCTCTGCTGCAAAATCTTCTGCTCCATCACTCCTGAACTCATTATGCTCTAAGTATTTCAACTCAGATAATCCTCTTGGATGCATTCCATACATTATCTGAAATGGGCTTTGTCCTGTACTCCTATTAGGTGAGTCATTATATTCAAATTCCGCTTGCGGTAGAATCTGATCCCACTGATTGTGATGTTTAGCTACCAAACTCCTCAATAAGTCTCCCAAACTTCGATATACTACCTCAGTCTATCCATCCCTCTAAGGGTGATATGCCGAGATAAAAGATAATTTCGTTCCCAGCTTCTTCCATAGTGTCCTCCATAAATTACCAACAAATTTGGTATCTTTGTCTGAAACAATACTCTTGGTTAAACCATGAAGTCGAACAAATTCTTTGAAAAACAGGTTTGCAATGTGTGTTTCATCACTGGTTTTATGACATGGAATAAAATGTGCCATTTTTGAGAATCTATCGACTACCACGAATATGGAATCACAACCTCTCTGTGTCCTCAGTAGTACTAACAAAAAATCCATGCTTACCACGTCCCACGACCTCTTTGGTATTGGCAATGGTTGTAACAACCCTGTATTATGTCTTTTTCCCTTTGGGTGCTGGAAAATTCTACACCCGTTGACAAACTTCTTGACATTTGTCCTCATTCCTGGCCAATAATACAAATTGTTCAGTTGCGCAAATGTCTTGTCATGGCCGAAATGTCCATCCAATCCCCTATTATGCTTTTCCTGCAAAAAGGTTTTCCCTCATAGAACTCTTCCAGATACACAATTGATTTCCTTTGAATATAAATCCATCCTGGATCAAGTATTCAATCCATAGGCTTCTGTCTCTTATAACAAGATTCTCATATGCTTCATAAGCATCCTTTAAATCTGAATAATCTCTGTACATTTCCTTAAGGCTATCAAAACCTAAGGTCTTCACACGAAACTCCTGCATAATCAAACATTTCCTTCTCAATGCATCAAAAACCTTGTTAGCATTCCCAGAAATGTGCTTTATAACAAAAGTAAAGTTTTGCATAAATTCAACCCATTTTCATGTTTCTGGTTCAATTTCTTTTGTCTGGTTATAAACTGTAAGGCCTGGTTGTCGCTATACAAAATGAACTCTTTTGGAACCAGGTAATGTCTCCATTTCTTCAGCGCTTGTATGAATGCATAAAAATCTTTATCATACGTGGAATAATTTCTCTTGGCATCGTTCAAATTCTCACTGAAGTATGCAACTGGTCTGTTGTCTTGACTTAAGACTGCTCCAATCACAAATCCACTTGCGTCACATCTCACTTGAAATGTTTTACTGAAATCTGGCAGAACCAGAAATGGCTGTCCAGTTATATTCTCCTTTAACAACTTGAAACTTTTCTCCGCTTCCTCTGTCCAATGAAAATATTTATGTCTTTTCTTGACTCTGTCCATCATTGATGCAAAAATTCCACTAAAATATCTGATGAAATTCCTGTAAAAACTGGCTAGTCCATGGAAGCTTCTGACTTCAAAGATATTCCTTGGAGACGACCATTCTTTGATTGCTTTTACCTTCTCAGGATCCATCTTCAACTCGTTTGAAGAGATCATGAACCCCAAATAAATGAGTTTCGTCTTCATGAAAGATGACTTCTTCAGATTTACCAACAAATTCTCTTGCTGCAACCTCCTCATCACTAGAGTTAAATGTCTCAAATGTTCTTCCTCAGTCTTAATGAAGATTTGTATATCATCAAGATACACAATTACAAACTTCCCAATGGAATATTTCAAGACTTCGTTCATCAATCTCATAAAAGTACTTGGTGCATTCGTCAAACCAAATGACATGACAATCCATTCATACAACCCTTCATTTGTCTTGAATGTTGTCTTCCATTCATCACCTTCCCTCATTCTAATCTGATGATATTCTCTTTTCAAATCAATTTTTGAATTTTTTTTTTCTCCACTCAAGCAATCCATCAAGTCATCCATCCTGGGTAATGGAAATCTATACTTGATGGTGATTTTATTTATAGCCCTCGAGTTTGTACACATCCTCCATCCACCACACTTCTTCGGACTTAACATTGTTGGCACAATGCATGGACTCAAGATTTCCCTAATCAACCCTTTGTCCATCAATTCCTGGACTTGCTTCTTAACCTCTTCATTCTCCTGCGATGTCAATCTGTGTGCTGCTTTGTTTGGTAAACTCGCTCCGGTATAAGGTCAATGTGATGGGTTATACTTCTGATGGGCAACAATGAACAAGGTAAATCGTCCACCACTATATCAACGAAATTATCCAACATTTCTTGAATCTCCTTAGGTAGATCATCTATTGAGGTACTATTCAATATGACTCTAGGTTTTCTCACCATAACAAACTGCATTTATTGATCTTTATTGACTTCATCCAGAAGTTCCTTCCCACTCGTGAGAAGTATAGTATTTCTTGTTTCTTCTTTCACCTTCTTGTCCTCAATTGGCAACAACATATGCATTCTACCATTCTTCTCCAAGGTATATTTGTTTTTTCTTTAATAATGGATAAAATTTATGTCATATTGCCACGATATCCCCAACAAAAGATGAAAAACATCCATGGGAGCAACATCACACAAGATCTCGTCTCTATATCCCCCTATCTTAAATTCAACTAAACATTGTTTAGTGACTGTTACCTGATTTCCTTTTTTCAACCATGAAACTTTGTATGGGCTTGGATGTGAAACTATCTCCAATTCCATCTTTTCCACCATCTCCGTGGATACTATATTATCCATGCTTCCACTGTCAATTATTACCCTGCATACCCTATCCTTGGTCTTGCAAGCAATTCTGAATAAACTGTTCCTCTGGAATGGATCCTCTATCTCTTTCTCTGGATTCAAGAGAATTTTCCTCATCATTAGGGATCTTCTGCCTCAACATTTCACCTTTGCACTTCTGAAATGTGAGCTTCTCCTCCTCCAGCTATTTTTCTATCGGGACATTCAAAAGATTTGTGTCCGATCTTTCCACAGACAAAACACTTTATTTCACCTCCTCTGCCTCTTCCTCTTCCTCTTGCTCGAGGAAAAGTGTTCCTATCGACATATTGTCCTCCTTGTGAGCCTCCTCCCCTTTCTGGGTGGTTATGAGGTTTCTTTTATTCATCCTTGGGCTTCTGTACTCTGTCCTAGGACATTGCTTGGCCTCTGCTCTGACTTCTACCTCTGCCCCTTTGACCTTGCTTTCAGGCCAATTTTACTTCTGCCTTTGAAGCAATCTGATAAGCATCTTCCACATTTGTAATTTTAACCATGCTCATCTCATATTGAATTTCATATCTTAATCCACTCATATATCTGGCGACCTTTTCATCATCACTCTCATGATGACCAAATCTAATGTTGAGTCTTTAAAATTCTTCAGTGTATTCCTTCAATGTCATCCCTTTCTGTCTCAAATTCTGCATTCTTCGGAACATATTAATTTGGTAATATCTAAGTATAAAATTGGCTTTCATATGTGCTACCATCCGATCGCAACTTTTAATTGTTTGTTTTCCTTTGCAATGCTTGTCAGCCTGCAGTTCATCCCACCACAGTGCTACATTCCCTTTCAGTCTAATGATTGCGTGTTTTACTTTATTATCTTCTTCGATATCCTCATAGTCAAAGTATTTATCCAGAGATCTAAACCAATCTAGAAGATCCTCAACATCTAAGTTTCCTTCATACATAGGGATGTCCATTTTTTCTCTGGCCCTTAATCTTGTAACAACTTTGAATAGACGTTCTTCTACAACATCTTCAGCTACAACTTCTTCTTCGGCTCCAGATTTGTTTTCGCTTTCAGCTTCACTGATATATCCAGTATCAGGTGTTTGTATCTATGCTGTCTCCATAGCATCTAATCGAGCATGACGTTCTCTCATTTCCCTTACCATGTCTGGATCGAGCATGGGTCTCTCTTAATGTCTCTTTGGCAACATTGTTTCAATCTGTCCATATAGAATTCAAATCACAACTATCCTCTGTCTTCCCTCTACATAAAACAAAAGTTGTTAGCTCTGATACCACCTGACACAACACCCCTACCTCAGTAGGTTTTGCTTGACCTCCTGACCTTTGGATCTTCCTATTTCCCTTGAGCCAAAATGGATCCTTAGTTCCTCTAGAACCTTCAATGCATATAAAACCACATGTCTTTCTATAAGTTATGTCTATGCGAAAAATCACTAGGCGCGAACCTCTGCTCCACGTGACCACTGACTTAACTCGAAAAGGTGTTTCAGATTTCGCAACTTCGTGATTTCTATTGTGAGTCCCCACCGACTCCTTCAATTCCCGAAACACCGAAATGGGCTATCGTTCCACTAGCTCCTCCCTTATGCCTCTATCATATGACCTCTAGTCAAGTCCTGGGGCAGTACTTCTGAGTGCGTCGGGATTTCGTGACTCATGATTTCATGATGTGACTCTTCTCCTATTTCCCGAAGTTTGAACTCACGAATTCTTCACCATGGATCAATGGTCGTCAACCTTCCATGATCTAATGGTCCAAATCGCGTCAGGTCTTCATGTATCAGGGATTCCCAAAAATGGCTTCCTCCACACTTCTGACTTTCGAAATGCCAAAATTCAAAGCGCCAAATCAACAGCTCTCGTTGATTCAGATCTAACGGTTTCTAATCCTCCTGAGCTTGCGAGTGTTGAAAGACACCCAACCTTAACCTCCCCACTTATCCATTGGATCCAATGGTCCATGGAAAATTGATGTTTCTCCCTCCAAGAAATTCAATCGTCAGTTTAGGTTCTCAAAGACTCCTGGCCAAATAACTTGGCGTTCTTCTTCCTGAGCTTGGTTTCTGCGAGGTGAATTTGACCCTTGTCTTTATTTTGAACGTTCCAAGACTCTATCCCTCCTGAGCTTGATTCTAGATGAAAACTCAAGGATTATCAAGGTTTTTTCTTGCACTCCTCATGACTCTCACGATAATATCTGGTTATCTGAAATCCTCCAACTCTTCACACTCCTTGCGACATAATTTCTTCAATTGCTCACTTGGGTTGGGAAATTCTAAGACTTTACCTGGCCCGTGCACACCTTTCACGACTCTGTGTGATATTTTCACCTCGGTTGGTATGAGAACAAATCTATCTCTCCTGAGCTTATCTAAGGTAAAACTTAGAATCTCGTCAACGCACTCCTTCGGGACCTTCACTGCACTCCTTGCAGGAATTCTCAGGAAGAGAAAAAATTGAAACTCATACTCTCCCTCTCAAAGACTTCATACATTGAACATGGAATTATACACACAAAGCATTGAAACAAATGCATAACAGAGCAGATAAGAAAACTGTAAACATAACATTCAATAGATGCAAACAATAACCATAACAACATCATGAAATTGAGTCAAAGCATTCTTCTATTAACTCAAGTGATTTTGTACATGGCTTCTATAGCAACAAATATCTACTTATACAAATTCTACAGTCTCTGTTCTTCTCTTCTCTCCTGCTCTTCATCTTCTACTCTTACAATGAGAATAATAATACAAATACTATACATATGAGGGAGATTTATTGAGTTTTCCCTCCTACAACCTCAAGCTATCTAATCGAATTAAAGCCTATTACTACTTTACATTCATTACATTAATTGTCTACAACTGACAGATGAGAGCAACCGCTCAATATTTTCATTACAATCCCCAAAAAATTTAAGAGCACTTATGTCTCTCCAGATATTACATTAATGTGCCATCCTTTTGAAATTTTGAAATATCTCCAAAATGTGCACTGGTGCATATCCAGCTGTCCTCTGCTTGTGCTTGCTTGAGATGCTCCTGCATCCAAATACTAGCATGGGGTAAGGAATGATACCATTCACGAGCATCCCCTGCCAATGAGAAAATGAACATTTTTAATAATACATCCTTATGATGTATCTCCCACTGATGCATGAGTTCATGAAACTCACGGAGTTGTTGAGTAGGGTTGTCCTCTTTACGCTCTCTAAATATGGGAAAATAATCACCCCATTCATCCATAGTAGGGAAAACATTAGGAAAACCAGAAACAACAGAAAAATCAAAAGGAGCAAGCCTCTGAGTGAGTATTTTGTCCATTTCGAACCAATGGAGTCGCCAATCAATTCTTTAATCATGGAGTCGCCAAGTGAAAGATATGCAGTAAGAGTGTGTCTGGTGTTTGTTCACCATCAAAGACCAAATATAATCATTGTGTTCTCCCAAGGGCTACCAGGTGTAGCCAGAAGCAGCCACACTAAAACAGTGGAGTTGAGATAGTGGAGTCGCTAGGTGCAAGTACAATCTTCAAAGGTTCTAATTTCTGATGCACCTTCAGAATCAAAAGTTCGTTGTCATTCTACCTAGGGAAAATTTTCAATTCGTCCCTGGCAGAGGTGACAAAAATGTTAGCAGCAGAAGTCACCTATGGATTGTGATAGAGGTAAGCCCAGTACCCATCAGTTTATGTGTCACAATGAACAATTTTAAAGGGGGTCGAATGGGCGCAGGCTCAGGAAAATATCGTTTTAACTCGGAAAATTGGACCATCATGCACCCCCAAATGAGGTGTTGATTCAAATTTAGTTAGTAAGTTGTAGTAAGGGTGAGCAGGAGGAAGAAATTGAGGAGAAAATGAAAGGTATGCTCTGGAAAACAGGTCTTCCAGTAGCCTAAGGAGGAAAAACTCAGAAAACAAGATCTTCTTGTATTCAGAGTTCAGGAGACTAAAAATGCTATAACCGAGCTATAATATAACATTCAATACAACTAAGTCATAAACATCCATCTGGATCCTTCAATCATGAACATTCAGTATCAGAGGCAATAAAGCATGGAAACATTAAGTTGAATTTCATTAAACCATAAGTCTCAGATCGAATTACATAACCATATAACGAGCGTGATTTATAGAAACTTTACAATGTGGGAGTGTAGCTTGACCATCGACCCTCACAAAATATCAAAACTACATACATATAATAAAAAATTATCCTAGCAGAGGCGTGCTCGAGCTTCTTGTCCAATGCCATACACCTGTGCCTTCTCAGTCAGACTGCACATGCCTTCCCTTGTCAGACGCAAGCTCTCCTCTGCCAGTCCTTTTTGGATTTCCATTTATGGGGTGAGACGAGGTCTCAATTGTCACCTCACTTCATTAACTACCTTTTCTCGGGATTGAAACATAGCTTAATGCCAGGGGGCGGCCACATGCTGCTCTCGGATAGCACGCTAAATAAACTCGTGATTGCAGGGCCTCTCAAAGGTGGTTTGGGTTCACACCGCTTTTGAGCCTGAAATCCACCACATTTTTCCATGTATTACTTTTTCCAAACCACAGCTTCAATTGTGGGACTGCTCAAGAAAATTATCACCCGAGCACGTCGCATCCACGCAATGGACTGTGGCCATCGATATTGTGATATTGAGTGAGGATTTACAATCAACGACTCAAATATTCCCTCTTCGGATCAATGGATCAGATCTTCCCTTTTTGAAAAGACGACCGAGATCTGCTTCGGGACTTCGGCCTTTCTCATGGCACTATACTTCATGAAATTTTGAAATCTTGAATACCCAGGGGCTATTAATCTGGAATGCTTTTGGAATCTCCACCGCTGACAAAATTCAACCTGTCTGTTTGTATTTTAAACCTAAAATTATTTGATTTTCATGCTGCGCTCAGACACTTCTTGTGTAGACCATGAACTTGGACAACCTGCTACCCTTGAGAACTATATGTGATAACATTTGGCTCCACAGGGGATGGCATTCTCCCTGCGAGCTACCAAGAACAAGTAGTTCCAATCACCTTCTGCATTGGGCTATGGAGTCATGCTCAAAAAACATCCTGCTGAGGATTAAATTTCGACAAGCACACTATCCTGAAAATGAAAGCAAAACACATGGGATCCAAATGATCTTATTTATGTACATTGCTATACTAATTGATTTTTTACATAGTACTAGGTGAAAGCAAACTTCCACCATAGCCACTCAAGTAACTTCCTAATTGGAAGCTCCTTCACTTTGTCCGTGATTAGTAACATATGACGCAATGGTGACAGTAGAGCGATTACATCGTTAAAATTTACTCCTAATGCCGAGGTTAGGATAAAGCTGAGCGACTTCAAAAAATGAAGGAAATACAACTCCATGTATTCCTTCACAAGATCATAGGCCAAGCGACAAACTCTAGAAAATTTATAACGGGCAGCCAGCTCTCTCACACAACTGCTCACACACGGCTGAATATATCTGGTAGGCACATCTGGATGAGAGGCTGATGTAGTTTGACTGACCTCAGATGATGGCTTCTCACTTACAAGCTCTGGACATGAGATAAACTGCGCCTTCTGCTGCTCCTTTTCTTCTTTGTCTTCTCTGAAAACATCTGCTAGCTGAGAGCAAGAAGTCTCTTCATGTGTATCCAAGGATGGCTCTTTCTCTCTATCATGCTGCTCTAGGTAGGAGCTTTCACTTTCATAAGAGGATTGGCAGCCTATGTTTTCTTCTTATGAATACTCTTCAGGGGTAGGTGAGCGCATAACTCTTTTATCTTGAAAAGAGAAAAGAGCAATATCTCGATTCTTTTATTCAACCATTTCTTCTTTTACATTTGAGACAACATGTGTACTAGGGGCAAAAAATAATGCATCCATAGTTACGCCATCATCAACGCTATCATCAATCATATCTGGAAGGACTTCTTCTTGGGAACTATAGAGAGAAAAATTTTCATCTGTATTTGAAAAATACTCACTTTCATACTTTCTTTCTCTCTTATTCAAATCTTCATCAGAATCATCACACGAGGAAAAATCTATCGCCTGTAGAATGTGGAGTGAAAACCTCTTACAACAGTCATAAAAAATAAGATGAGTCGGGTAAATCTTCCCGTAATACGAATTAAAAGCATCGTGAAAATCCTGCAAAGAATGGATACTAGCAGCAGGGAGAGATAGACACCATCCAAGAGCATATTCTTCTAAAGAAAAACATAACATCTTGATCCAGACATCCTCGTGAAAGAATCCATGTTCAAGCATGCATACATGAAATTTTAATAAGTGTCATGCTTGCTTCCTCTGAATCTTAGAAGATAATCATCCCATTCATTTATAGCCGACACTATATGTGGATAACCAGATATGGCTGAGAAATTGAAAGGGGAAAAATTATGAGCCAAAATAGCCGAGAGATGTGGCTCCTCCTTTTCTCCTTCATGGCTCTCCCCAAGATCAGTTTCACAATCACTATAAATAGGAACCATGGAAGATATCTGCTCTTCGTCATCTTCACTGGGATATCCATCAAAAGATGTTTGTTCTTGGTCAGTATCCGACATCACTTCTTCATCATAACCAGGGCTACCAAGAACATCTATTTTCAGGACCAAAATATCCTCTACATTTTCTTCATAAGAGAAACGAGTAAAATCTTCCTTTAATATCTCTATACTAGTAGAAAGTGATTGTATCAGCTCCATCAACTCCTTCAAGGGATGTCCCTCATCCTCACAGCTTTCACAAGAATGAACTATGTCCTAAACATCATCTCTATAATCCTCACAACAATTATGACAGATTAACTTAGAGGAATAATACTTTTGACAACGCCTATTGAATGCTGCATGAAATTCCCTTAGGGAGGAAATATGACGCAACACCCCTACCTTAGCAGGGTATGCTTGACCTCCAGCTCTTTGTATCTTCCTATTTCCCTTGAGACGAAATGGCTCTTTAGTTCCTCTGGAACCTTCAATGGATATAAAACCAATGGTCATTCTAGAAGTTACACCTGCGCGAAAAAGCACTAGGCGCGAACCTCTGCTACACGTGACCAACCAGTGTGACCACTGACTTAAACCGAAAAGGTGTTTCATATTTCACGACTTAGCGATTTCTATTTTGAGTCCCCATCAACTCCTTCGACTCTCAAAACCCCAAAAATGGGCTATCGGTCCACTAGCTCCTCCCTTATGCCTCTATCATATTATCTCCAGTCAAGTCTTGGGGCCCTACTTTTGAGTGCGTCGGGATTTAGCAACTCGTGATTTCACGATGTGACTCTTCTCCCATTTCTCGAAGTCCAAAATCATGACTTATTCACCACGGATCAATGATCCCGAACCTTCCACGATCTGACAGTCTAGATCGTGTCGGGACTTCGCGTATCGGGGATTCCCGAAAACAGCTTCCTCCACACTTCTGACTTCCGAAATGCCAAAATTCAAAGCACCAAATCAACAAATCTCATTGATTCAGATCTAATGACTGCTAATCCTCCTAAGATTGCAAGTGTTTAAAGACACTCAGCCTTAACCTCCCTGCTGATCCACTGGATCCAACAGTCCACGAAAAATCGATGTTTCTCCCTCTGAGTAATTCAACCGTCCGTTTAGGTTCTCAAAGACTCATGGCCAAATAACTTGGCATTCTTCTTCCTGAGCTTGGTTTCTGTGAGGTGAATTCAACCCTCGTCTGTATTTTGAACGTTGCAAGACTCTATTCCTCCTGAGCTTGATCTAGCTGCAAACTCAAGGACTCTTAGGGATTCTGCTCCCACTCCTTGCAACTCTCACGATAATATCTGGTTATCTGAAATCCTCCAACTCTACGCACTCCTTGCGACAAAAGTTCTTCAACCGCTTACTTGGGTTGGGAAAGTATAAGACTTTACTTGGACTGCGCACACCTTGCACGACTCTGTGGGATATTTGCACCTCAGCTGGGATGAGAACAAATCTATCTCTCATGATCTTATATGAGGTAAAACTTAGAATCTCGTCAACGCACTCCTTGCAGACCTTCACTGCACTCCTTGCAGGAATTCCCAGGAAGAGAAACAATTGAAACTCATACTCTCCCTCTCAAAGAATTCATACATTCAAAATGAAATTATACACACAATGCATTGAACCAAATGCATAACAGAGCATATAAGAAAACTGTAAACATACCATTCAATAGATGCAAACAATAACCATAACAACACCATGAAATTGAGTCAAAGCATTCTTATATTAACTCAAGTGCTTATGTACATGGTTTCTATAGCAACAACTATCTTCTTATACAACTTCTATAGTCTTTGTTCTTCTCTTCTCTCCTACTCTTCAACTTCTACTCTTAGAATGAGAATAATAATACAAATACAATACATATGAGGGATATTTCTAGAGTTTTCCCTCCTACAACCTCAAGCTATCTAATCTAATTAAAGCCTACAACTACTTTACATTCATTACATTAATTGTCTACAACCGACATATGAGAGAAACCGCTCAAGATCTGTGTTACAATCCCCAAAACATTTAAGAGCACTTATGTCTCTCTAGATATTAAATTAATGTGCCATCCTTTTGAAATTTTTAAATATCTACAAAATGTGCGCTTGTGCGTATCCAACTGTCCTCCGCTTGCGATGCTCCTGCATCATACTCATCTGGCTAAAAAATTCATGGACTCCTGTCCACGAGCTCCTGCACCGTCTGTCCATGTTTTTGGATATCCGCTTTGCTTTCCCAACTGGCATCCTCAATCGGATGTCCTTTCCATTTTATCTTATATTCAAAATATGTCTTCTTCCAGGTCTTCTTGCCAACTCTCTTATCAATGATCTTTTCCATCTGTGGCCTTTCAACCACAGGCATCTGTTTGACCCACTGAACTTCTTTCTGATTCTCCTCTCCTCTCGCTTCATCTTCTCTGTAATGATACATATCTTCTACACTGAATATGGGTGATATGCCTACATCATATGGAAATTCTATCTCATAATCATTTGCCTCAAATTTTCTCAGAATCTTACACGACCCTATCTTTTTCATCTTCAATTTATTATACGTTCCCTGTGGGAACCTTTCTTTTCTAATATGCTCTAAAACTAAATCTCCCACTTCGAATTGAATCTCTCTTTTGTGCTGATATGCTCTACGCTTGTATTCCTCGTTGGAATTCTGCAACCACTCTTTAATCTTACTGTGGAGCTCTTGCATCTCTGCTGCAAAATCTTCCACTCCAACACTCATGAACTCATTATGCTCTAAGTCTCTCAACTCAAATACTCCTCTTGGCTGCATTCCATACATTATCTGAAATGGGCTTTGTCCTGTACTCCTTTTAGGTGAGTCATTATATGCAAATTCTACTTGCAACATAATCTGATCCCACTGACTATGATGTTAGCTACCAAACTCCTCAATAAGTCTCCCAAACTTCGATTTACTACCTCAGTTTGTCGATCCATTTGAGGGTGATATGCCGAGCTAAAAGATAATTTCGTTCGCAACTTCTTCCATAGTGTCCTCCATAAATGACCAAAAAATTTGGTATCTCTGTCTGAAACAATACTCTTGGGTAAACAATGAAGTCAAACAACTTTTTTGAAAAATAGGTTTCCAATGTGTGTTGCATCACTGGTTTTATGAAATGGAATAAAATGTTCAATTTTTGAGAATCTAACGAATACCACAAATATGGAATCACAACCTCTTTGTGTCCTTGACAGTCCTAACACAGAATCCATGCTTATCGCGTCCCACGACCTCTCTGGTATTGGAAATAGTTGATACAACCTTGTATTTTGTCTTTTTCCCTTTACTTTCTGGCAAATTATACACCTGTTGAAAAACTTATTGACATTTGTCCTCATTCCTGGCCAATAATACAAACTATTTAGTTTCACAAATGTCTTTTCATGGCCAAAATGTCCAGCCAATCCCTCGCTATGATTTTCCTTCAAAAGGTTTTCCCTCATAGAACTCTTCGGGATACACAACTGATTTCCTTTGAATAGCAATCCATCATGAATCAAGTATTCAATCCATTCACTTCTGTCTCTTAGAACACGATTCTCACATGCTTCATAATCATCCTTGAAATCTGAATCATCTCTGTACATTTCCTTAAGGCTATCAAAACCTAAGGTCTTCACACAGAACTCCTACAGAATCAAACATTTCCTTCTCAATGCAACAACAACCTTGTTAGCATTCCCAGAAATGTGCTTTATAAAAAAATTAAAGTTCTGCATAAATTCAACCCATTTTGCAAGTTTTTGGTTCAATTTCTTCTATCTAGTTATAAACTATAAGGCCTGGTTGTCACTATACAAAACAAACTCTTTTGGAACCAGGTAGTGTCTCCATTTATTCAGTGCTTGTATGAATGTATAAAACACTTTATTATATGTGGAATAATTTCTCTTGGCATTGTTCAACTTCTCACTTTAGTATGCAACTGGTCTGCTATCTTGACTTAAGACTGCTCCAATCAAAAATCCACTTGCGTCACATCTCACATGTGTTACTGAAATATGGCAGAACCAGAACTCGCTGTCCAATTATCTTCTCCTTTAACAACTTGAAACTTTTCTCCGCTTCCTCTGTCCAATGAAAATATTTATGTCTTTTCTTGATTGTGTCCATCATTGATGCACAAATTCCACTAAAATTTCTGATGAACTTCCTGTAAAAACTGGCTAGTCCATGGAAGATTCCAAATTCAAAGATATTCCTTGGCGGTGACCATTCTTTGATTTCTTTTACCTTCTTAGGATCCATCTTCAACTCGTTCGAAGAGATAACGAACCCCAAATAAATGAGTTTCGTCTTCATGAAAGAGGACTTCTTCAGATTTATCAACAGCTTCTCTTGCTGCAACCTCCTCATCACTAGAGTTAAATGTCTCAAATGTTCTTCCTCAGTCTTACTGAAGATCAGTATATCGTTAAGATACACAATTACAAACTTCCCAATGAAATATTTCAAGTCTTCATTCATCAATCTCATAAAAGTACTTGGCACATTCACCAAACCAAACAACATGGCAATCCATTCATACATCCCTTCATTCATCTTGAATGTTGTCTTCCATTCATCACCTTCCCTCATTCTAATCTTATGGTATCTCCTTTTCAAATCAATTTTTGAAAAAAACTTTGCTCCACTCAAGCAATCCATCAAGTCATCCATCCCGGGTAAAGGAAATCTATCCCTGATGGTGATTTTGTTTATAGCCCTCGAGTCTGTACACATCCTCCGTCTACCATCCTTCTTAGGAATTAACACCGTTGGCACAACGCATGGACTCAAGATTTCCCTAATCAACCCTTTGTCCATCAAATCCTGGACTTGCCTCTTAACCTATTCATTCTCCTGTGGCGTCAATCTGTATGCTGCTTTGTTTGGTAAACTCGCTCTTGGTATAAGGTCAATGTTATGGCTTATACTTCTGATGGGCGGAAATGAACAAGGTAAATCGTCCACCACTATATCAACGAAATTCTCCAGCATTTCCTGAATCTCCTCAGGTAGATCATTTATTGAGGTACTGGTCAAGATGAATCTAGGTTTTCTCACCGCAAAAAAATGCATTTCTTCATCTTTCTTGACTTCATCCAGAAGTTCCTTCACACTCATGAGAAGTATAGTATTGATTGTTTCTTCTTTCACCTTCTTGTTTTCAATTGGCAACAACATATACATTCTACCATTCTTCTCCAAGGTATAAGTGTTCTTTCTTCTGTCATGGATAACATTTCTGCAATATTGCCACGGTATCCCCAATAAAATATGACAGACATCCATGGGAATAAAATCACACAAGATATCGTCTCTATATCCCCCTATCTTATATTCAACTAAACATCGTTTAGTGATTGTTACCTGATGTCATTTTTTCAACCACAAAACTTTGTATGGGCTCAGATGTGCAACTGTCTCCAATTCCAACTTTTCCACCATTTCCGTGGATACTAGATTATCCATGATTCCTCCATCAACTATTACCTTGCATACCCTATCCTTGGTCTTGCAAGCAGTTCTGAACAAACTGTTCCTCTGGACTGGATTCTCTATCTCTTTCTTTGGCTTCAAGAGAATTTTCCTCATCATTAGGGATCTTCCGCCTTCTGCATCTTCTGCCTCAACATTTCACCTTTACGCTCCTAAAATGTGAGCTTATCCTCCTCCATCTCTTTTTCTATCAGGACATTCAAAATATTCGTGTCCGATCTTTCCATAGACAAAACACTTTATTTCACCTCCTCTGCCTCTTCCTCTCCCTCTTGCTCGAGGAAAAGTGTTCCTATTGGCATACTGTCCTCCTTGTAAGCCTTTTCCGCTTTCTGGGTGGTTATGAGGTTTCTTTTCTTCATCCTTGGGATTTTGTACTCTGTCTTGGGAAATTGATTTGCCTCTGCTCTGATTTCTACCTCTGCCCCTTTGACCTTGCCCCTCTGAATTCCACATTCCTGATTGTCACCATGCTCATCGCATCTTGAATTTCATATATCAAGACATTCATATATCTGGCGAACTTTTCATCATCACTCTCACGATGACCAACTCTAATGTTGAGTCTGTAAAATTCTTCAGTGTATTCCTTCACTGTCATCCCTTTCTGTCTCAAATTCTGCATTCTTCGGAACAAATTAATTTGGTAATCTCTGGGTATAAACTTGGCTTTCATATTTTCTACCATCCTATCCCATATTTTAATTCTTTGTTTTCCTTTGCAATGAATGTTAGCCTATAGTTCATCCCACCAGAGTGATGCATTCCCTTTTAATCTAGTGACTGCATGTTTTACTTTCTTATCTTCTTCGATATCCTCATAGTCGAAGTATTTTTCCAAAGATCTAAACCAATCTAGCAGCTCCTCAACATCTAAGTTGCCTTCATACATCGGGATGCCCATTTTTTCTTTGGTCCCTATTCTTGCAATAGCTTTGAATAGACGTTCTCTTACAGCATCTTCGACACCAACTTTTTCTTCAGCTCCAGCTTCGTTTTCGCTTTCAGCTTCACTTATATCTCCAATATCAGGTGTTCATCTCTGTGCTGTATCCATAACATCTAATCGAGCATGAAGTTCTCTCATTTCCCTTTCTACATATGGATTGGGCATGGGTCTCTCTTGACATCTCCTTGGAGGAATTGTTTCAATATATCCACGCAGAATTCAAATCACATCTGTCCTCTATCTTCCCTCTATAGAAAACAAAATTTGTTAGCTCTGATACCACCTGACGCAACACCCCTACCTCAGCAGGGTCTGCTTGACCTCCTGGTATTTGGATCTTCCTATTTCCCTTGAGCCGAAATGGCTCCTTAGTTCCTCTGGAACCTTCAATGCATATAAAACCATAGGTCCTTCCAGAAGTTACGCCTGTGCAAACAAGCACTAGGTGCGAACCTCTGCTCCACGTGACCACCCGACATGACCACTGACTTAACTAGAAAAGGTGCTTCGGATTTCACGACTTTGCGATTTCTATTGTGAGTCCCGATCAACTCCTTTGTTTCTCGAAACCCTGAAATGGGCTATCGGTCCACTAGCTCCTCCCTTATGCCTCTATCATATGACCTCTAGTCAAGTCCTGGGGCCCTATTTCCGAGTGTGTCAAGATTTTGTGACTCGTGAGTTCACAATGTGACTCTTCTCCCATTTCTAGAAGTCTGAACTCACGACTTCTTCACCACGAATCAATAGTCCCGAACCTTCCATGATCTGACGGTCCATATCGTGTCGGGACTTCGCGTATCGGGAATTCACGAAAACGACTTCCTCCACAGTTCTGACTTTCGAAATTTCAAAATTCAAAGCACCAAATAAGTGGCTCTTGTTGATTCAGATCTAACGGCTGCTAATCCCCCTGGGTTTGTGAGTGTTGAAAGAAACTCAACCTTAACCTCCTTGTTGATCCACTAGATCCAACAGTCCACAAAAAATCAGTGTTTCTCCCTCTGAGAAATTCAACCATCCGTTTAGGTTCTCAAAGACTCCTGGCCAAATAACTTGGAATTATTCTTCCTGATCTTGGTTTCTGTGAGGTGACTTCGACCCATGTTTGTCTTTTGCACATTCCAAGACTCTATCCCTCATGTGCTTGATTCTGGCTGCAAACTCAAGGATTCTCAAGGATTCTCCTCACACTCCTTGTGACTCTCACGATAATCTCTTTTTATATGAAATCCTCCAACTCTACACACTCCTTGCGACATAAGTTATTCAACCTCTCATTTGGTTTGGGAAAGTCTAGGAATTTACCTGGCCTGTGCACACCTTTCACGGCTCTGTGCAATATTTTCACCTCAGCTGGTATGAGAACAACTCTATCTCTCCTGAGCTTATTTAAGGTAAAACTTATAATCTCTTCAACGCACTCCTTCTGGACCTTCACTGCACTCCTTGTAGGAATTCTCAGGAAGAGAAACAATTGAAACTCATACTCTCCCTCTCAAAGACTTCATACATTCAACATGAAATTATACACACAAATAATTGAAACACATGCATAACAGATCATATAAGCAAACTTTAAACATACCATTCAATAGATGCAAACAGTAACCATAACAACACCAAGAAATTGATTCAAATCATTCTTATATTAACTTAAGTGCTTATGTACATGGTTTCTATAGCAAAAACTATCTAATTATGCAACTTCTACAGTCTCTGTTCTTCTGTTCTCTCCTGCTCTTCAACTTCTACTCTTACAATGAGAATAATAATACAAATACAATACATACGAGGGAGATTTCTCGGGTTGTCCCTCCTACAAACTCAAGCTATCTAATCGAATTAAAGGCTACAACTACTTTACATTCATTACATTAATTGTATACAACCTATAGATGAGAGAAACCGCTCAAGATATCTGTTACAATCCCCAAAACATTTAAGAGCAGTTATGTCTCTCCAGATATTACATTAATGTGCCATCCTTTACAAATTTTGAAATATCTCCAAAATGTGCACTGGTGCTTATCCAACTGTCCTATGCTTGTGCTTGCTTGCGATGCTCCTACATCCAAATACTAGTAGGGGGTAAGGAATAATACCATTCACGAGCATCCTCTGCTAATGAGAACATAAACATTTTTAATAATACATCCTCATGATGTATCTCCCACTGATGCATGAGTTCAAGAAACTCACAGAGATGTTGAGCAGGGTTGTCCTCTTTACGCTCTCTAAATATGGGAAAATAATCTCCCCATTCATCCATAGTAGGGACAACATAAGGAAAACCGAAAACAACAGAAAAATCAAAAGGAGCAAACATTTGAGCCAGGATTTTGTCCATTTCGAACCAGTGGAGTCGCTAATTGATTCTTTAATCATGGAGTCGCCAGGTGAAAGATATGCAGTAAGAGTGTGTCTGGTCTTTTTTCACCATCAAAGACTAGATATGATCGTTGTGTTCTCCCAAGGGATACCAGGTGTAGCCAGAAGCAGCCACACTGAAATAGTGGAGTTGAGACAATGGAGTTGCCTCAGTGGAGTCGCCAAGGGAAAGCACAATCTTCAAAGGTTCTGATTTCTGATGCACCTTCAGAATCAAAAGTTTGTTGTCGTTCTACCCAGGAAAAATATTGAATTCTTCCCCAGCAATGACTCCATAAATTTTATCACCAGAATTCACATCTGGATTGCGACAGAGGTAAGCCCAATACCCATTAGTTTATGTTTCACAATGAACAATTTTAAAGGGGGTCGAATGGGCGCAGGCTCAGGATAATATCATTTTAACTCGGAAAACTGGATTAGCATGCACTCACAAATGAGGTATCGATTCAACTTTAGTTAGTAATTTGTAGTAAGGGTGAGCAGGAGGAAGAAATTGAGGAGAAAATGAAAGGTTTTCTCTGGACAACAGGTCTTCCATCAAGCTAAGGAGGAAAAAATCAGAAAACAAGATCTTCTTGGATTCGGAGTTCAAGAGACTGAAAACGCTATAACCGGGCTATAATCTAACATCCATTACAACTCAGTCATAAACATCCAAATGAATCCTTCAATCATGAACATTCAGTATCAGAGGCAATAAAACATGGAAACAAGAAGCTAACTTTCATTAAACCAGAAGTCTTAGATCGAATTACATAACCATATAACAAGCATGCTTTATAAAAAAAATTCAATGCGGGAGCATAGATCGACCATTGACCCTCACAAAATATCAAAACTACATACATATACTAAAAAATTCACTCAGTAGAGGCATGCTCGAGATTCTCGTCCAATGCCATACGCCTGTGTCTTCTCAGTCAAACTGCACATGCCTTCCCCTGTCAGACGCAAGCTCTCCTCTGCCAGTCCTTTCTGGATTTCCATTTATGGGGTGAGACGAGGTCTCAACTACCACCTCACTTCATTAAATTCCTTTTCTCAGGATTGAAACATGACTTAATGCCTAGGGGGCGACCACACGCTACTCTCGGATAGGACGCTAATAAACACGTGATTGTGGGGTCGCTCAAAGGTGGTTTGGGTTCACACCATTTTTGAGCCCGCAATCCACCACCTTTTGCCACGTATTACTTTTTCCAAACCACAGCTTCAATTGCGGGACCGCTCAAGAAAATTATTTCCCGAGCACGTCGCGTCCTCGCAATGGACTGTGGCCGTCAATATTGTGATATTCGGCGAGGATTTACGATCAACGACTCAAATATGTCATCTTCATATCAATGGATCATATCTTCCCTTTTCAAATCAACGATAGAGATCTGCTTCGGGACTTCGGGCTTCATCCTTTCTCATGGCGCTATACTTCGTGCAATTTTGAAATCCTGAATACCCAGGGGCTGTTAATCTGGAATGCTCCTGGAGTCTCCACCGCTGAAAAAATTCAACTAGTCTGTTTGTATTTTAAGCCCAAAATGATCTTCTCTGCATGCTACGCTCAGACGCTTCCTGTGCAGACCACGAACTTGGATGACCTGTTGCCCTTGACAACTATATGTGATAACACAATCAAGTATTTTAATTTATGTTTAACAAAAATGTATAATCAAATTCCTGAGATTATTCGACCCCATAATCAGGTTTCTTTAATGCATTATTACAATGCCTTACCTTCCTCCTATCGTCATAGACTAGAAGAGAAGAATTCTAACACTTTAGGATAAACTCTACAAACCTGTTTAGAATATGAAGAACAACTAACAACAACTAACAACAAGTATTCCTATTGAAGATTAATCTAAGAAGACTGATGTATCAATGATATTAAATCTTGTACAAGATGTTGTATTACTAAGAGGGGGGGTGAATTAGTAATGAGAAATTTATACCACTTTTAACCACAATTTATATTCCTTTAACTTATTAAACCATGTTCATCAGTTCATCATCAATAAATTATTGTATCATAAAAATTAACATCCACCAATGCATAATAAACAATAATAAGCACATCCACACAATACACCAATTTTTACATGGAAACCCAATGCGAGAGAAAACCACATAATGATTTTCTCATATGTCAAAGAATTACATTCAAGGAAGCACCAACTTCCAATTCTCCAGCTCCAAATGGAAGGAGGCTCCAACCCCATAGTTTATTAGGCTCCAATCTGAAGGAAGCTACGACTCCCTAAATTCTTTGACTCCAACCAGAAGGAAGCTACAACCCCCTGGGTTCTCTGACTACAACCACCTAGTTCTCAGGATCCAACCTAAAGGAAGCTCCAACTCCCCGATTCTCTGGCACCAACCAGAAGGAGGCTACACCCCCCTTTCCTTGCCCCATCCAACCACCATGAAATATAAATTCCAAATGTAGACACACTGTCACCGTCACTGAATCAACCACTACCACTATTAACCTGTCACTGTCAACCTGTACCAACAACCTGTCACAACATGTACCAACAAGATGTAACAAACAATATCATGCATCAACCGTGAATCAACCTGTAGCTCAAACTGTACCATCAATAAGTGCATCAACCATGCACCAAACCTGTACAATAACCTGTCACAACAACCTATCTCATCAACCAAATCATATCTACTCATCAATATCAATCACCAAGACAACTCTCAGCCATATTCACAATATCACCAAGTTGTGCATCAACCAAGACTGCTCACAAACATCAACAAGATGTACTACAATCAAGATGTGGTTCTAAAAGTATACCAATACATATATGCAACATATTCCATAAACCATGTGCCAACAATAATACAAAAATGTCTTCAACAAGATTACTAACAAGTGCCTCTAACAATGTACCAAGCATGTACCAATCATGTATCAACAAATCAAACTATGACTGATCAAGATGTACCAACATCACCATACCATACACCTCATGTATATGCCAACTTATCAACTATAAGTCTCAACCATATACCAAAGACATATACCAAGGTATAAAAAAAAAGTCCTCTAACAATACATCATACTATCCATGATTCAAATACTATAAACCCTCACATCAAACCATGTGCCAAACCTTCACTCTTATGTAGCATTAAATGTGTACCAATCATATACCAATCTCACTAACAAAGACCTATCACAAGAACTTCAATATATGTCAATATAACTTAATTAACTGCATCAACAATGTACTTCAACAAATCTACCTCATAACCATTCACTACAAAAAGTACTATACAACAATAGTACTTCTAGGAATATGCCCAAACTCACAAGACCATCCTCATCCATATATAATAATATTCGTCAAATATATATACAAATATGTTCTTATAACAAGGAACCATACCACCACTGAGAAAGTACTAACATGACGAACAATACTCTAACAAAAATACCTCAATCCATACACTAGGGTTTGTACCATGCATCCAAGCTATGCCTCAAGCATATGCTCCAAAAATAAACCATATACCATCATCAAACACCCTTCAAAAGCACACATACAATCATACCTGTAGCTCTGTTATTGACCTCGAACATTAGTTCTCAGATGTCCATACCTGACTCAGCTTTTATAACATGTTCCAACCCTTTTCCAAAAATTATCAGTGCCTCTCTTGTTGCACACTACTTGTCAAGCGAGCGCCTCTATAGAAACTTGTATGCTGACCAACGGGGACCTTAGTAACTAGGGTTTTTCAGAAACCCTTTCCCTCTGCAGCTCCAAAACTTTTTCGTTGAAATTTCTTCGCTTCCTCAACTTCACACAACCTCAAATTTTTCAATTATACATGCAAATATCCTTTCACAAAATATATATTCAACTAAGTTCAATAGGTGCTAATAGGAGTCCCTTGCTCTCTTATTTATACTTTGCCAAGTTCCTTCCTCTAGAAGTTTCCTTGTAACTATTTTACCCCTTTTCCATCTTCTAGGGTTAACCACTTTCTTGTTGCAACCAACTATTCCTTAATTATTCAACACATAACTTCTTCACCCTTCTTGTTGCAACCAATTCATTATTTAATTAATTTCATTTGCAACCACTTTGACCAGGGAATCTTCTTTATAACTTTCTTGAAGCTTTTGACTTCTTGTTGACCTTCTAGGGGTTTCTATATTACTCTAAAGGGTTCTCCAACTTTACAAGGCCATATCTCCCTAACTGTGAGGAGTTATGTGATGTACCACCTATCATAGGAAACGACACGACATGTACTATCCATTCTAAATAGTCTCACATGCAAAATCACTGATCTTTATGTCTTAATTACTCAAACAAACTAGGGTTACTTAACCACACCTCTAGGGATACCCAAATGTGCTACCATAAATACTCAAGGGTTGAAATCAATCTCTAAGGGTTGACATCAATCTACAATATCACTCTCCAAGGGTTGACATCAATCACAACCAACTATCTAAACCAATTGTCCATCAATCTAAACCAATTTTCCAACAATCTCCCCCTTTGGAATTGATGACAACACCAACATTAATGGCAACACTTAGTCATGAAAACACTTCTGCTCATGCTCCTTGTGACCATCGCTCCTCATCAATGTTTCTATCTCTCCCCCTTTGACATCAATGGAAAATGGTATCTTTCCTTGGGGCTTCTCCCCCTTACTGAACTCTTCTTGGGGCTGCTCCCCCTGTCTGCGCTATCCTTTGGGATGCTCCCCCTGTATAAAATGTCCTTAGGGATTCTCCCCTTATATTCATTCCTAGGATTACTCTCTCTCTCCATTTGACAAAGGATTAACTCCCCCTATCGATCTGACACTGTATCTTTTCTAACCAATCCTGGTTAAAATAATATCCCCCTTGTGGGTGTGTCTCCCTGTTTGTATGCTATTGATATTCCTTTCTAGATATCTCTCTCTTATGAATTTTCTACACGTTACTGTGTAGATCAATGTAGGTATTCATGTACCTACTAACTTTTGGATTTATTGTCCATTGGTGCTTCCTCGTGTAAATCAAATTACATATATAAAAAATATTTCAATATTAAGCATTCAAATAATCATCCAACATTCTATGAACTAATCTCTGAATCAATATATGAACCACTCTCTGAACCAATCTATGAATCCATTCTCTTCTCACTGTCATATGTCTGTCCAAACCTATTAATCCATCTATTTCCATACTGTCCAAGACTCTTCTACTAAATTGTCCACAATGCTGACCCATATGTCACTGTACTATCATGAAGTCTTCACTGCTACATTGGATCATAAAATGTCAAATGTTTCCACTGGTCTTCTATAACTCTGTAGCATCAATCCGAAAAACTTCACACTGCTCAAAGGATAAATATATGATCTATAGAGCTGCTTCCTAGACTCCCCCTGCTCAATATTCATTACCTGGGAGTCTCCAAGCCCGATGGCTAAATACCTGCTCTGATGCATAGTCATCTTCTTCTTCGTCTGTGGATGCATCTTCCTTTTTTTTCTCTTTCTGAATACTGTCATCATCCTAAGTATTGACATCTTCTTCATCCTCTACTTGAATTCCGACACTTCCCTCTTTGCCTGTAAATTAATCATGATCTTGTGTTGCTGCAAATATTGAAAGTACAATTCCTTGGACCTGTTCTTCATTTACATGATCCTCTTTTTTCTCACTTCTTCTCCAATCCTTCTTGTGTCTATCATCAATATTTTCTTTCATGGGAGGCTTTATAATGCTTCTACAATTTTGAGTTATGTGTCCATAGTTGTGGAATTTGTAACATTCAATATTTTGTGGGGCCACATAAACATTTCTTGCTTGATCATTTCTTTCATAAGCCCTGCAATCTGCAACCTTATGTCCAAAGTTAGTATAATAAAAGCAATGACCATAAATAAATTTACATACCTAAAAGGGAATGATCTTCTTTAAGGTGTAGTCCTTCTGGGTTCCTGTCTTGGCTGATAATGACTGATGTTTATTTGTTTCCTTAATGTAGAAGGTCTTATGTATTCATTCCTTTCTGATTCTTGTTGACCATGATTCCTTCCTTTGATAACTTCTGCATAACTCTTTTGTTCTATTTCTTTTGTCATGGAGTTTGAACCTTTTTCAGTCTACATCTGGTTGTATCCTAGTCCAAACCTGTCATAGTATGGCCTTTGATTGTTGATGATCTTATCCAATGTCTTGGTGCTATCTTGCTGCATGTCCTTCTTCTGGATATATTTTCTTAGAGTGACTGCTTCTGATTCCAACCTTTCAATCATCTTTTCCTTCTCTTATAGCTTACTTTTGAGTATTTCTTTAGTCCTTCTATCCTCTTCTACCTAGACTTTCAACTTTGTAATTATATGCTTGGCTTACTATGAGTTGAGATTCTAGACTCCTTTTACTTTTAGTTCTTCCTTGAGTGACTTGTTTTTATTTCTTTCTTTCCTTAGTTCTTATAAGGAACTAATTAATTATTCTTTGAGATCAACTTCACCTTCTTCTTCAGAACCATCAGAGTTTATTGTTTGATTTTCCCTAGACATAAATAATACCTTTTCTGAATCATTGTCGGTTTCATCATCTTCATCAGATGAGGAACTGTCTTCTCTTGAGTATATATTTTTTTGAAGACTTTCCTTTTGTCTTCATTCTTCCCTTTTGATATTTCTTTTCTTTCTTGGGATATTCCTCTTCATCACTATCTATCTTCTTGGAATAAGGACACTTATTTGCAAAATGACCAATTTTAACATAATTAAAACATTTCAATGGAATATTACCTTTGTATTTACCTATTCCTTTTTGAAAATTTCTTACAGAGTTTTCCACTTATTCATCTTCCTCTAAATCATCACTGCAACTACATTTTGACTTTGGATTTTTCTTGCTCTTTTTTTTTTGTCTTCTTGGATGCTTTGAATGTTGCTTCCTTTGTAACTACGTTCTTCTGTTCTGTTCTCATTTCACAAGTGGTGAATATCCCATGTAGCTCATCCATGCTCAAAGTGTCTAGATATGCTCTTTCTTCCAGGGATGAAATATTTGGGTCATATCTCATAGGTAGAGACCTCAACACTTTTTTAACAATGACTGGTTCCTTCATCTCTTCTCCCAAACCTTAAATGGCATTGACTGTCTCATCAACTCGTAGAAAGTAGGAGGCAATGTTTTCATCTTCCTTCATATTCAATTGTTCAAAATTATCTCTAAAGGTTTGAAGTTTGGTTCCCTTAACCTTGGCATCTCCTTCGTAGATATTATTTAGTTTGTCCTAGATTTATTTTGTGGAATCATAGTGCACAACTTTGGTTTATACTGATTCATTCAAACCATTCAGGATAACATTTTTTTCTCTAGCATAATTATCTTCAAGTTTCTTTCCATCCTTATCTGTCAGAGGAGTGGCATATGATTTGTATCCATCAACTATTGATCACCAAACATCGAATCATTATGTCTGTTGGAGCAAAGTTTGTCAGACCAGGGTCCTCTTTAGGTTACCAACAAAAGGGTGATGATGTAGTCTAGTGCATTAGCACTTTCATCTTCCCGGAAGGGAAGAAGTATCACCCAAAGAGCGACCGAGACATAAGAATTAGGGAAGGGTAAGAATGATCCTTATTTATATCTACGAGTTATAAATATTACAAGCATTCTTGGGCTAGATAGATTAACCATATCAAAGCCTTTAACACCTCATAACCCAAGATGAATGAACATAGTTGTGCAAAACATCATAAATAAAATACAGAAGCATCATGCATACTATATCATAATATCATTCTATGGACACATAAATCATCATAGATAGGGTTCTTCTTCTTTAAATTTGATCTTCATCAAAATTCTATTATAACATATGACTTACTAAAGATACATGAACAACTTATATTAGACATATAAAAATTCATACTTGATAGGACCAACAAGTACATCTCAAAACAATACTAGACCGAAAAAGTGTTCCCATTACTAGCTCTATAGTCATACGGGACTAGTTCTCCTTACATTTCATATCTGGCTCCAAAATCAGTTCTTACTTCTCTACTCTACTTACCCCACTCGATTACAATACAATCCCCTCTTTCTTGAGGGAGAACCCATGAGTTCTCTTCTCTTCTTGATTCCATTTCAACTGTTCCTCCCAAAATTGATTGTACACTCGCCTCCAATCATTTTATGTTCCAACGCCTTTCTGTTGTGTGATCTTTCGCTCAACCTTATTTTCCCTCCTTTGCTTGGTTATCTAACTCTGTGGTAGCTTGCACAAATTTTATACATCAAAACAAAAGGTCCAACAGACCCTGAGTCAAGTCTTTGGTTCTTTTGTGGTCTTTGATTTGGCCTGTGATCCTACTGTGACTTTGATTTCTTCTTCTAGATTGCTTCCATCCCCGACTCGATATTTTTCTTCCTTGGATCCTTCAAACAAAGGGCCCAACTCTGGCACTAGTTCTGGGGATTTCTCCCTAAAATCCTGAAAATGTTCAATTTTGTCTTGCCACTTCTTGACAAGCAATGAAGCTTCTGCAACAAACTGTTGCATTGCACTGGTGCTGGACTCCTTTAGCTTTGATGTGATAATATCATTCCATTTTTCATCCTCCAGTGTCTCCACCTGATGAATCTATAGGTTTGTAGTTTGTGTTACTAGTCGAAAGGCTCTTAATTCCTTCTTGGTCACTGCTTGAGCTTTAAATAGGGCATTCAAAGTGTTGTCGATGTGTTGGATATTATCAAACTTTTCTTGTTGTTCCAGAGGATCCTATGCTTTAACAACTTATTTGTTAAGGGTTTCTATTTTTGTACATAATTCGTCCATAACTTGGTTGCACCGAGTTATCACACCCATCCAATCACTAACTTCCTTGAATATGGTACTGCACTCAACATTCTTCTTATGAAACACGTCTCTGGGTTTTTTTCCTTCCATGACAACCCTTTCCAGCTATTGTTGGAGCTCTCTAGGTTGTGCCTCAACCTTCAACTTCATTCCCTCCAAATGCTCTTCGATGTCCTCTACTCGATTGGCCAACACCTCCCATGCTTCATGGAATAATTCAAGCTACTTTTTTGGCTCTTTAGTTGCGATGAACTCTAGTAACTAAGGTGCTTCTTTCTTGAAAGTTGGTTAGACCTCTGTTAATTTTTCCTTCATTTTCTCCATTTTCTACTTTGCATGGAGTGTTAAATAATCCTCATGCATCCTTTTTGTTTGTTCCAACATCCCTTCCTATATCCATAATTCATTTGTATTTTCATCTTGTTGAATTTGTTGCTCCAAGTGATCAGTAGAGGCTTAGATCAAGCCTACTAGTTGCGATGTCGATAACTGAGCTAGCACATTGGATGTGACAATAGCTTCCAGGGGAAGTTTAATTTGAAGAAGAATCCCGCTGACCATGGATTTTTCTAAGGGTGTCCCAATCCATTCTTCTCCCAAGGATGGTCCTTGCAACTGCTGGGCTAGTTTTTTCTTCAGGGATATTGAAAGTAGAGGGATAAATTTGGTCCGTGCCAAGCATAGCTATTACAATTCTGAGCATCGTTGTGGATCTTGGAGTATTGGCTCTAAATGCTCTTGCAATGATGTTGTGCTCTATTCTAAATGATTTTCCTGTGGTACTTGAGACTCCATATCTTGTTGTGTCACTGTCCTTATTGTGAGTGGACCTTTTGGGGTTCCGTCCCGACCCAACAAAACCTCATTGAGAATATCTAGTCTTGGAGACTGAGAACCTGAGAGTGGGACGCATGGGACTTGGGTGAGTTCTAGTATTGGTGATTATTTGATCTCCACAGAGGGAAGAGTGACTGGAGTGAACACTACTGGAACATTTGACTAGCTCAATGAAGCAACTGATAGGATAAGATATTCGAGGTTCCAAAGGTTCTCTGGGATGTCTAGTTGCATGGGTTCTGGTGAGTTGGGTGGCAGTGGGAATGTGGTGTCCTTGGATTTTGGTGGGTGGTCTTGCTCGAAAATTAAAGTGGAATCCATTTTGGGAAACAAAAGTGGCTACTTGGGTGCGAGGTAGAGCGCTTGATATGGGATGAGGGTTTATGATTTTGGCTGGGTTGACTGCAGGGGAAATGCTGGTTCTGGGATTTTTAGCAGAAATCTCACCTATAAAGGAAAAATCTAAGATATCATTAACGATATTACCTGAGAATACTGCCTCATCTAGAAGCTTGGAGCATCCTGGTAAGGGCCTTTTGGGGTGCTGCAACTAGTGTTCTTCACCTTCTTTTGAGTATGATGGCATTGTAGACTTTGGCGGTAGCCCTAATTTTCCCTTACTTGACCCTGCTTCCTTTGCCAAACTCTTCTTCTTCAACAACTCTGACAACAAAAGGTGATGCATTCTCGACTTGTGTAGGTTGCGTTTAACTCCCGGCCATGACATGACCACTTTGTCCAATATTTATTTGTCCAGATAGAATGGTAATGGAAACATGTGGAAATAAGAGGGCTTTGTGTGCATTGTCTAGAAAAAAGTGTGGCAGCGATTCAAAGCAAATGAGATATTTCTCATGTTCAGATTCAAGAGTTCCTGTGGTATGTGCATCCTTTGGGTAGCATCAATCAGATAAGTGTACAATTTTAGGAATGAAGCATTATTGAATTCCATATTCTCGGAGTCTGACCTTGCATGCCAAGGTTCAAACATCTTAGAGAGGAGCCCTTTGTCTGCAGGTGCTAGCTTTCTGCCTGAGGGTGGCCACCACTTCAACATTTTAAAGGATAGAAGTAGGTATCCATACATGAAGGTGTCTCCCTTCTTCTGAACTTCCTCACAATCAATGATGAATTCCTCCATCATGTAACTACACCAATTAAATAATGCACCATTTGCATAGAAATATGCCATTGACAGGGAATCCAATGTGCATTGTCCCTTGTAATATGAGCGCATGACCTTGTTGGAAATTACATAGCAGGCCATTCTCACAGTTTCTGGGAAAATTGGCTCAATTTTAGTTGTACGAGCCCCACGCTGGGTATGAAATCGTTCATACAATCTAATTTCACCCTTCTTTTTGTCGTGCTTGCTCAAACCTGGGAATCCTTTAGAGACATCCTCCCCTTCCAATGACAGTCCTATAAGATGATGGATATCCTCTGTGTGGATCGTATATCTTCTTTCAAGCCATAAAATCCTATCGTGCACTCTTCTTATTAGGAACTTGGTGCATTGCGCAACTTCGCCAGTGGTCTTGAACATTGGTAGGTCCCAGAGGTTCATGATGGTGGAGTTGAATAAGTTAATAAAGTCAGGATTTGTGATGAACTGCACCTCCCATGTCGGGTCAGAACCCATCTCCTAGAATACATCAATGTTCATTTGTGGGAATAAAGCCATATCCGTGAGATCGAAGTCGAGGAGTTTCACTTGCTTGGCCTTCCCTTTGACTTTGCTCAACACCTCAATTCTAGGATCATAGGGATCATATGAAACTGCTTATTTCGAGACTGAGCTTTGTCCTCATGCTATTCTTGACATTTTTGATATGGATCACTAGTAAACAAACTGAATTGGGGCAAGAGGATTCTCAGAATGTACTAGGGTACGTGAAGCTTAGGGATGTAGGGAAAGTAAGTTAACAACGTGCCATTCACAACAAAATTATGAGATGTTATAGATGATGTGATGGGGTAAACCGATAATTTGTCATAATTGATCGAGTAATTATCCAACAACACAATCTATGGCGAACGTTCCATGAGACTGATGACAGGGTAAAATGTTCGAACATATATTGACTTTGATGGGTGGCATGACCAACACATGGCCGACGTGAGGGAATTATTGTTTTAACGGTTGATAATTGTGGCTAGAATATAGACAGAATCTATGCACATAGGGAATTTTAAAACTTGATGGGACTTTCAGATAGTTTTTGGCAATTAACCTAAGGGTTACAAGTGGATGTGACGTGATCAACGCTTAGCCATTAATAAATTTCAGATTCGATCTGCCCCCCTGACCATAATGTGATTAGCTGATGATTTATGTGTATGATTGAGTGGCTTGGTGACTCATATGAAAACATGATTCTGAGTAAACATGTCTAAAAATATCCAACTATTAGCTTGAAAAAACATATGTTGTGGCGCCACTGAGCACACTTCGACGTTATTACAACTAATTTTTTATTTACAACATACGATCAAAATATAAATACTGTAAAAATTCCCTTGGAATGGAGCAACAGTCTGTTTGTCAAGTAAGGAAAATGTAGGGCTTCAAGCGTGCACCATTCACCAACCCTGTTTGAAGGATATCATCTAGTTGTGCTAGCTTTACTGCACCAAATTGTCAAATTTAAGCAACTAGGAATGGACCTAACCAATGCATGCACAACTTTCCTGGATGTTTCTGATAACAAATGTCATAGAGGATTACCGTATCCCCTTGCGCAAAACTCTTGGAATTAATTTTGTTGTCATGCCAAGATTTCTGCCTAGATTTTTCCACCGACTGATGAAAATTGGTTAAGAATATTTCTTCCTCAAGTTCTTGTGAGTATATAATCCTTTGTGCATTTGATTCATCCTCCATCATATGAGTAGCCTGTGCTATATAAAGAATAGGGATGATAAAATCTACAGGTACAACAAATTCCTTACCGTAGACCAACTGAAATGGGGTATACTTGTGCAACTTCTTTGTAGTATACCTATAAGCCCATAAGATTGTTGGAACTCAATCATCCCAGTCCTCCTTGTTTGCACAGCACACCTTCATCATTCTTCTCTTCAGAATCTTGTTGAATTCCTCCATTGTTCCATTAGCTTGTGGATGATAAGGACTGCTCTTATGGTGCTGGATGAGAAATTTTTTCATCAATGTTGTGATTGTGCTACTGATGGAGTGACTACCTTGATCACTGGTCATTCTCCTAGGACACCCAAACCAGAAAATAGTGTTCTCAAATATGAATCTAACAGTTGTATCTATTGAACAATCTTGAACTGCCTCTGTTTTATCACTGAAATTTCATCCGCACATGGCGACAAGAACTCAGCATCGTCAAAACAGGAATGAGGTCATTCATGGCACTGGATTAATTTCACAGCATTGCAAAATGGTCAAAACTATACAAAGTAACCAAAAATTGAAGGGAACTTTATATAAGATAGGTGCGTGCGCATATGCGTAGAACAGGGACGTACAAGGCGCGCATGCGCGCATGATGCATGACTGTTAGCAAAATAACCCGCGCACCTGATAAACGACGCATTTATTGAATTGGTCAGCCTCCCAATCACTTATGGACCAGATCCCAACCTGATTTGACCATCAAATCTGAGATGAATCCGCATGGAAGGCTGGTCAAAGACCTAATTGAGCCCTAAAGAGCCTCTTTTTACACCTCAAAGGAGTTACATAATCACCCAATGCCATGCTATAAAAAGCCATGAAGAAACATCATTTTCTCAAGGAATTTCATGTAATGTTATGCTTCTTAGATTGTTTTAAGGACCCACTCCTTGGCAATAACACATTAGCACCATTTCATTGAGCTATCCACCTCTCTCTTGAGTGGATGAGCTAGGAGTTCTTTCACCATCATTCTCATTTTGTTATTGTAAGGAGAGAAAGTTTGTGAGGGCCTCAAGAGCCTTCCTTTGGAGGAAGAAGGAACCACAGTTCCCTTTCTTCATTGTGCTTTGATTTCATCAATAGACCGACTCAAAACATTGTTGTCATGCTCAGCAAGACCCAACTGGGCATGTAAGCACCCTTTATTTGCTCACAAGTGACGAATTGGGTGCAAATAGATTGGCGACCATACTGGGGATAAGGTATCAATTCCTCCCTCATTTGGGTTTATTTTGCTTTCCTTTTGATTTCATTAACTTGCAGGTTCACAAATCGGCCTAGACCGACCTGCTAACCAGTCAATTCAAGGGAGAATTGAGAGAAATCCATCCAGATTTCTTCTCTCGGCCGTTTTCCATAGGCACGTAGGTATTTCACCCCACATACACACATCATGCGCGCATGCACCTTTACCGCAATCTGTCTTTGCGCGCATGGGCTTTGTCTCTTGATTCTGAACGCGCATCAGCGCTCTGCGCGTGCCTATCTACACTAGAGGCCGCACATTTTGCACAAAATTTTACATTGTAAGGTCTTGGGATGTGGGGAAAGTCATTTTCCTTCTTAAGAATGATGTTATGCATGC
>CBVK0102600964.1:0-17793 GCA_900067695.1 Picea abies
TTGACATTCTCTTACAAAATTTTGAATATCTTTCTTCATTCCTTCCCCCCAAAAATATTTTTTGATCCTTTGATATGTTTTACGGAACCTTGAATGTCCTGTCATCAAAGAGTCACGAGACTCCCTTAATATTTTTTTCTTCAACTTTGATGGAGGGCATACAAATATTCTACCCTTGTACCAAAGGATATCTCTCTTCCACTCCCAATGTTCCATGGAGTTCATCCCTTCCTTTATAGATTGTATTTTATGTCTAATACAATTGTCAGTTTTCCATTCATGGTGAGTTTCTTCCATCCATGAAAGAATGGAAGATGTAATGGAATATAAACTTGAGGCTTCTTCTATTCTAGAAAGGTCATCTTCTACCGTAATGTCCTTCCCCTTTTTGTAGATCATTTCTAAATCAAAACCTTGCATTTTTTATATCCATCTTTTTTGCCTTTCTAATGATAATCTTTGCTCCAAAAAGTACTTTAGGTTAGCATGGTTTGTCTTGACTTTAAAATTCCTCCCAATGAGATGTTGTCAGCATTTTTTTATTGTATATAAAATTGTTTCCATTTGTTTTTAATATGTAGATTTCACCAAGTCATTTCCCTTTAATTGTTTACTTCCAAAGGCCAATGGTCTCCTTTATTGCATTAATATTGCTCCAATTCATTGTCTTGATTCATCATATTCAACTACGATTTTTTTTTTATCAAAATTAGGTGTTACCAATAATGGTGTAGAATACATGACGTCCTTTATGAGTGAGAATGCCAAGGTAACCTCTTCCTTCCATACAAATAATTTTTTCTTCAAGAGAGATGTGAGTGCGCCTGCAATGCATGCATAATTCTTAATAATTTTTTTATAATATTCTAAAAGACCCAAAAATCCTTTAAGACTCTCAATGTTCTTAGGAATAAGCCATTTTTAAATAGCTTGGATATTTTGAGGGTCCACCTTTACCACTTGCCTTTAAAAAATATGATCCAAATACTCTACTTCTTGTTTCCCAAATTCACATTTGGATCTTTTTGCATATAATTAAATTTTCTCAATAATTTGTAGGACTTTATCCACATGTTTAATGTGGTCTTCCCATGATTTGCTATAAATAAGTATATCATCAAAGAAAACCAACACAAACTTTCTAAGTTGGGGTTGAAATCTTTTATCCATGAGAATTTGAAAAGTAGAAGGAGCATTAGTTAACCCAAAATGCATGACCAAGAACNNTTTGAAAAGTAGAAGGAGCATTAGTTAACCCAAAATGCATGACCAAGAACTCATAATGCCATTAATGTGTTCTGAAATCTATTTTAGGAATATCTTCTTTACTTAATCTAATGTGGTGGTATCCCAATTTAAGATCTAACTTTGTAAAATATGTCACTCCACGAAGCTCATCTAATAGCTCATCAATATTTGGAATAGATAATTTATCCTCGATGACAATTTTGTTTATATCTCTATAATCAGGACACATCCTCCGAGAATTGTCTTTTTTTCTCACCATAACTACTGGAGATGAAAATGAACTCTTGCTTGGTTGAATAATATTTGAATCCAGCATGCCTTGTACCATTTTCTCAATCTCCCCCTTTTGTTGACGGGGATATCTATAAGGCTTTTTATTAGGAGTACTTCTAGGAATTAGTTCAATTTGATGTTCATGATCTCTACATGGAGGTATCCCTTTAGAAATTTCTTGGAAGACCCTAAGGTGCTTTTCTAAGGTTTATTTTAATTCCTATAGAATATTTTCATATTCCTACTTTACTTTGATATAATAAAGTATAACCACAACACCTCTACTACCTTTTTTTAGGATATTTTCCATTATGTGAGAGACGATGACCTAAAAAGGTGTAGATTTTAACCTTTTGAGTTCATATTTAATTCCTTCCAATTCAAATCTCATGAATAATTCCTTACAATTTGTAAAAATTGTACCTAATGTTCTCAACCATTGAATCCCCAAAACACCATCTACTCCTCCAATGAGAATGTCATACATTGGGCTTTCTAAGTTATATTCTCCCGGTATTTTCCTCCATAATCAATACTACCCCATTAGAAACCAAAACTTGAAAATTTGTCACTAAATCCACAAAACAATTGAGGCTCCCTACTAATCTTTTATTAATGAAGTTATGGGTACTATCTAATTCAATAAGGACTATGACCTTTTGCTTTTTAATGTATCCTGCAATCTTAAGAGTTTGAGGTGTTGACAAACCTACCAATTCATGAACATATGTTTCACACCTGTCAATGTTGTGTAAAATTTCTACATCTTTTTATTGCTCTTTTAAGCTCACAAGTTCTTCCTCATCCATTTATACAGATGCCTCTATTTCCCCTTCATCATTATTCTCCAAGGTGAACAATTTTGTTTCTTGACATTTATGCACTTTGGACCATTTGTTGTTACAACCAAAGCATAGTCATTTTTGTTGTTTTTAGATTTTTGTGGTCAGTATTTTCGAAGTTGTTTGCCGGATAATCCACAGTTGGTGTCATTTTTTGGTAGGAGTTTGCATTTTCAATTACATGATATGTGTACAAAAATTTATGATTATATAATGTCATTTCTATGCCGTCCACTATAATGATCGTCGAATGGACAATTTGATATGTCGGTACTTTGATTGTGTAAGGGGTTTCAATATGACTGGTAGGAGTTTGCATTTTCAATTACATGATATGTGTACAAAACTTTATGATTATATAATGTCATTTCTATGTCGTCCACTATAACGGTCGTCGAATGGACAATTTGCATGTATATATTCATCACTTAATATTTTGTGGATCCCTTAATACAGTGGTTATTCGTTCCAATTTGGGTCTTTTTATTCTATACAAATGGAAATAAAAAATTAAATGTTGTATCAGCATATGATCTTATGGAAGTTGTTTGCCGGATAATCCACAGTTGGTGTCATTTTTTGTCAACGTTTCGAATCTGAATCTGGATTCATCATCAGGACTAATCGTCAATTGATAGTTTTGCTGATCTCATCAATTAATAGTTATTGTGCAGGAATTTTTGAGATTTAAACCTAGGTCGGCTCTCTAAAAACCTACAATTATTAATTTATTTAATTTTGTTTAAATAAATAAATGTATTTTAAACTAATTAGTAATATAGTAATATAATAAATCATACCTTATTACTAAGTTCGTAAAGTAAAAATAAGTTTTTAGGGTTTCTGATTTAAGTGAATTATTTTTATATTTAAACATAAATTAAATATTTAATTAATGGATTAAAATTCGAGTTATAAACAATTAATAAGATTGTTTTTAGGTTTAGAGTTGTAAAAGTGTTTTATAAATAATATAATACTTAGTGCTTTTAATTGAATTGTAATAATAGTTTAAGGTAGGAAGGGGTAGTTAGGTTGTTGTATCGTTAAAGTTTTATATTATGATTTATTAGAATTCGGAAGGTAGGAATCTTCTAGAATTTGTATTTGCATCTATTTGATTAATTTATTACTTTATCTATTATATCTCTATTCTTGTCACGTCTAATACAAAATGGATTGCAATGCTACTTGTAATTTACATTATATTCCTACCGCAATTGAAATTCCTCAATCATTTTATCAATCCATTATTTATAATAATAGTGTTGTGCCTATAACAATTAACATGACATGAGCATGTAATTTATCAAGTTATAACAGGGGTCTAACCTACATAAAAAATATACAAAAACGAAACTTTAATCGGATGTATCTTTCAATGAATATACCAAATAACAATAATAATATTCGTTCTGTATTTTATTTCAGAGATAGGATTCATTCAGGTTTCGTTTAGCCCATTCTATTAGATTCAAGTTTCACAACATTATAATAGGCTTCATCCATAGAAATACTTTGATACAGAATTTACAAATGCATTCTATCAGATATCTAATTAATCAACATTCATCCAGAGGAGAGGTAGAATAGCATATATGAACCAATTCACGGGAAGATAAAGGGAACAACCACGTTCCTCCCAACTGTAGAATAGGGCAGCGAAAATCACTTATCATATTTACCCCCTAGCCTGACCATGAATCCATGAGGACTAACTCGGAACTCCTCCTCAACAAAAGTCGTTCAATTCCAGAAAATCTTCCCTTACCTCACACTCACAAATAATGTTCATAACAACAAATGATCAGTAGTTCCTTTCCCTGCATAATACGCATCGCCCTACCTCCTCACATATGCTATATATCAAAACCAAAAATGCCTAGGTATTTTTCCCTCTTGGGAATTTTCACATCTTTCCAAATCCCTGATTTTCAGGGGCTACCAATGGCCAAATTCCTGATTTTCCACTTGTAACAATCAACCCTGAGGTAATTCCAACATGTTCCCCACTCATGGAGTCATGGTTAGTTGATTTCAACATGGTTGTTCCATTTTTCCTCCTACAATAATGATAAAATATTTTGTTTTCATACAAGTGTCACAGTCAATTAGTTAGTTGGGTCAAATTAGATCTCTGCCCAACAGTCATAATTATTAATTACAATTAACCAAATTCGAAATTCGAAATTGCCATAAATGGGAAAAAAAAAAATTGAATTTCGAATTTACCAAAAATGGAATAAATTTCCTAAGAAATTGCAAATTCAAAAATAATTTACTTTTGGGGATCTCACACCTTTGTATAAGTCAGAGATCAATGGAATAAAAGAAAACAACAGATCTATTGGCCACAATGAAGTTCTCTAAAAACATAATAATGTAGGAGCAACTAAAATTAGGGAACATGCTTCCTGGAAGCATAAAGTTCATATACTCTTCATTTCATAAACAATCTAATAAGAATGAATAACCAACGTATTGACAAAGTCTAGAATTAAATCGTTCTTAATCCTTATATTTTATTATAGTATACAAGAGAAAAATCATGTGTCTTAAACATTAAAGTTTATCATACAACCCAAATCGAAACGAGAAGTCAAAGGTATGACCAATCCACGCAATTACTGCATTATAGTCTTCCACAGTGAATAATACTATTACAACATTAGATTCATTTTCTAAATATAAACTGAGACGGTACTGTACAAAATACATTATTCGATATTGGAACCGAGAAGCTTCACTATTAGAACCTAGGGCGTTAAGTCCTGAGAAGACTAAAAAGAACTCGAGTACCTTTTATATGGGAGGATGCCCATAATCCAAGGGTTAGGATGCTCCAACCCTGCAAGGAAATCAAGTAATTTCCATTAGTAATTGCCAAGGAATGATAGACTTGTTTATATATTGTATACAAAATTTAATTTCTGAGATAAATTGTTTATAAAGGAAACAAATATAGAAGAGTTTAGATTGCACTTAGCTTGGGGCCATTTTATAGGTCGTATTGTCTCTACGCAGCCGACAAAGTCATCCATAAAATGGAAGGGAGAAGGGGGCCAAAGTCAATCTGATGGGTACCCTCACAAAAATCAGGGGTCCCATCATTAGGTCGCAATATAAACAGTCCTTAAACTTAAATACTAGAAATAAAATTCAAAGGAAACTTCTGAAGATTAAAATGACCAAGAAATACAGGCGAAATGTATTCTACACTTTAGAAAGAATGCAAGAATCTAGTTAGGGTAGCAGTCAAATATTCTTGCCGAAAGGTATACTTTGCCAAAAACTTTAATACTGAACTAAATATTATGTCGAATATATTTTATCAAGTCCAAACATAAGACAAACATCGATGCCGAAGATATTGCAATGCTCGGGGATTTAACAGAGCCAATACTCATGCAGAATACCAATTTTCGAATGGTATCTTACACCCATAGAAGTTGATATGATTTAAATGGAGGACGTAACCCTAATATTAAGTCATGAATTCAAATAATAGCATGTGATATCATTGATACCCAAGGCTTCCACCTGATATACGTTTATTTACAAACTTAACCAAATGGGAATGTAGTAACCTATAAAGGAAAAATACCATCATAACTGTCACCTAATAATTCAAAGGAATCTATAGACTGTTAGACACCCAAAGTAACAACACTCAATATCAACCACCGAGCATAAACCAGGGAAGCCCTATGGATAATCTTCATATTCTCAAATACTGAAACTTCTATGCAAAGAAATCGTTGAAATCGACAAGCAGAGTACCAATAAGCTATAGGAGGGTTTTAACTAATCAACGGAAGAATATCCTTACCCGGTTAAGGAGGACGATCTGTTCACATTCTTCTTCTGCTAGGATGAAGTTCCTCCTTGATGCTTAAACCACAGCGGTTTTTTTTGTCCACAGTCACCCTCGAATTCTTTACACAAAGTAATCAAGCCGAAGTGGAAATGAACCTAACTAAATATGTCGGAAAATCTAAGAGGGAAATTTTTAATGCTACTGTATCAAGCCATATGATATTCGGGAGGTGGCTAAACTGATACGGGACACGAAGGCAAGTGATAGCCTCAGACGGGACCCTGCACAGATGTTCATTAAGGAGTTGGATGAAGGGTTCAATGCACCTGACAGTCCCTCCACCGATTCTCACGTCGAGTTAATGTGAAGGAGGGAAAGGTTCCAGAACATTACCCTATAACTAACAAAGTTAATCCCAATTCGGTTAGAGTGTAACGATTTAATTCGTAAGGGGTTAACACTTAGACTTCGACGAGGACCGACCAACACTTTTGTTTTAACTTGAAATTGGGCCAAGGACTAAACTTATACGAGTTTCCTTGTTGGCATAATTTTTAGACTAAGACCTTGATATCACATCCATACCACGATTGGGACTAATGTCTCTTTTCCTAGAATACTCTTAGTTTGATTATGACAAAGTGCGTTATCCCTTATACCTTAGTACCAGCTAGACAGGAAATCGAAAGATGCTCGGACTTTGGATTTTACCCTATTGGACTTATTAATACTTCGAATTATATTTTTATAAGAGGGCCTGATAGTATGCACACAATATATTCCAAATATATGTAGCTTCACATATCAAGGAATTAATAGATAGGAAGTTACACATCTAGCATTCCTCTAGGCCTATGGTATAACACCTACCAGGGAATATGGCGCACTAAGGTTACATGTAGCATACCTTAGTATATGGCATATTCCCTGGTAAGTGTTCTTAGTGACCTTACATGTGCTAGTTACATGTAGCATACCTTAGTGCGCCTATGGTATAGATAGGAAGTTACACATCTAGAATTCCTCTAGGCGCACTAAGAACACTTACCAGGGAATATATGCACACTTAATAGGCTTAGAGAATTAATAGATAGGAATGCGGGTTATTACTTGCATCTTGTTAGTCCGAGTGGTGACGTAGAGTCGAGCGGGTTATTTTTCTGAGAAGGAGAGTAACCTTCATCCCTATATATGATTGACTCGAGAGAAAGAGAGTAACCTTTGTCCCTAACTATTTATGTTCCAGGAGAAGGAGAGTAGCATTCGTCCCTAACTTTAGCTGAGCCAGAAGGCTATCAAGCTGTAAAAGCATGAAAAATGGCTACTGGTGAGCCATGAGAACCCCGTGGTAAGACATGATCACCTATAATATGTTGTTTTGAGGTAACACAAGCCAAAGGGATGCCTCAGCAGAGAAATTCTGAGGGACGCCTCGACTTTAAGACTCGATAGAGTCTCTAGAATTCTTCCTATGCAAGAAAACTTTGGCAAGGCAAGATGGATCACCCAAGGGACTGTATAGCAGAGAAGGGGATGCCTGAGCCTAGGCCTGGAGGGTGAGGTGAGATCGGAAGAGCGTCGTGTAGGGAAAGAGTGTAGATCTCGGATACAAATGAATCTCCTTTACTATAAATAGGAGATAAAGTGAGCATGATGTAACCTACCCTAATCTGACCTAACCATAACTAGTTAACTAATAATAAATGAGTGTTAGGGCCTGAGGGGTCTTAATAGAAATGAAAATTATTTCCAATTGAAAGCAACACTTTAGACTCAATGGAACATTCTACTCAACCTATAAATGCACAAAAATAGCAGAACCCATAAATGTGATAGCTCGGGTTCAAGATCTCGATCAACAATGGAAGCAAGTCTTCAAATAGGCTTTGATACCTTGTTCAAAAAAATAGAGCATTCCCACATAAGACAAACACCTTTAGTAACCACTCACACAACCAAATCAAATATCAATACACTAATGTTTTTTTAGTAACCACTCACACAACCAAATCAAATATCAATACACTAATGTTTTTATGTGGATAAAACCCTCAAAGGGAGAAACATTCCACGACCCCAACCAACGTGACCACTTAAGGAAATATATTAATGCAAAAGAAAATTATTTCACAAGAGATTTTTTCATAATCAATCATCAACAAATGACCCTCCATCCACTTTAAATAGATATCATGGACCAATCAAGTGTTAAGCCACCGATCAATATAATCATTAAGATTGAGGAGAATATGAGCCATCGGATCAATCTATGTTTAGAACATATCATGACCATCATATTACATAAATACATATGCATACTAAATAAACACATGTTTTCCTAATTACATATTAGACGAAGTTGAACTTAAATCATTGATAAGTGTCTAAATATCCCGACACTTACTACTAGTAGAAATCCTAAAAAACAAACCTAACAAAATATTAGCTCGACAAAATATAATATGAATTAGAGTTAATTAAGGGGGTTGCTACTATAAACTTCCTCTTACTCCATAGGAGAAGGCTAAGGACCTTGATCCATTACATCCACGTCTATGAATTTTTTCATATAACATATTCTTCCTCGTTGTTCTCTTCTACCCTTGAACTTGTAAACATTCTAAAATTGGAGGAGACTGATTGTGGGGTCATAGTTAAATTGGTAACTTATTGATGTGGAGAAAAACATTTAGCCCCTAAATTTTATATCTATATATTCTATTGAATTAAGGATTCCATAATAATTTCCATACAAATACTATGGTTCTCCGCATGAGCATGGATTTTCCTTGTTGCAATGAAGATGGAGCTCCTATTGTCCACCAACTCACTCTTTTGATCAACCTGCTCACTCTCAAAAACTAACACAAATTATGAATCCAAGAATCCACTGGATCCAACCACAAGCTATCCCAACAACATGTATAACCTCTCACACTAGACACCAAGCAATACAACTATGTCCAAAATATCTTCCCCTGGATATAGAAACACCCCTCGATGGAAGAACACATGTCCACATCCATCAACCTCTAAAGTTGACACTGAGAGAAAATTTACTCACAGCTATGGAACAAACAACACCTCGGCCAACTCCAGAAAACCTCCTGACTCTAGCTGGAATCTCATGCATCCAACCCCTTTCATTGCAAGTCTGGTGCTAGCCCCACGACCCACATAACAGTCTAAGTCTATCTCTGAGAAACTACGGAAAACAAACCTCATTCTTGTGATATGTTGAGATGCACCACTGTTTACAAACCACACTCCAATGTCCCTAAACTTTGCTCTACCACTACCTGAAAGACCAATCATCAAACAAAACTCCCTCTCGAACTTCTCAGTAAACTCAACAACCTCAACTGATGTTGATACCTCTGGATCCTTCTTGGTCTTCTTCTTTTTCGAACATTGACTAGCATAGTAGCCAGTCTTGTGAAATGCAAAGCATTTCACTTTGCTAAGGTCCTTCTTCTTGTGAAATGCAAAGCATTTCACTTTGCTAAGGTCCTTCTTCTTGTCTTTTCTCTTTCCCACAAGAGAAGCATTCTCCTAGTCTACACCACCCTATGCCTTCTCTTGATCTCTGCTTTGAGATCCCTCCTGGATCTACTTCTGAGTAAAATCATTCCATAACCTCTCCCAAGTGGGAAAGTTCTCTTTGCCCACCACACACTTAATGAACACATCCCACTCTTTGGTGAAGCCCTTCAGGGCTATCTGCACCAACTCTGAGTCTGGAACATTCTCATAAATGATAGACAACTCATCCTTCACCTGCCTAATCCGGGTGAGATATGAGGCCACGTTCTCCCCCTTGGCCATCCTAGTGTCGTGGAGTTTGTCCCTTAGGTACATATTCTTGTTCTCATACAATGATTTTAGTGCATCCCACATCCCCTTGCTTTTCTGCTTCTTAGTCAAATGTAGAATTAGGTGTTCCCTCACTCCATCCAAGATTGTCTTTTGTGCCCTTACTTCCTTCACCCCATGGAGGTCTAGGGCAATGGGATCTGACGAAGGCACTGCCATTTTGGTACTCACAAACTCCCACAACTTGTTCTCCCTGAGAATAACCGCAATCCTTACCTTCCACTATAGGTAGTTGGAGATCCCCTCCAACCTATCCTCATACTTGAGATTAGAAGTCATCCTTGTCCAACTGATAAATACCCTTTCTTTCCCTTCTTCTTCCGAGCAAAAGCCCTACAAATCACTGTTATAAAGTGCCAAACTCTGTCCATTGAACCTTAGAGCCCAATCTCTGATACCATGTTGAAATCTACTAGACAAACACTTAGTCAAAAATTAGATTTTAACCTCCAATAGTCATTCACCAATAATGCATGTTAACACAAGCATTAAACTGGAACTATGAGTAAAAATACAAAATGATTAAGATATGAAAAATATAGCAGCAGAAATAACAATGAAGAGTAGACAAGATATCACCACATCTGACAATAGATATATTGGCAATGTCCCTAGAAAAACCCTGAAGGAAAAACCAACCAAGGAGAGATCTTTCTTATTGAGCTCATGAAGGAAAATACTCATAAATTACAATAGTACTTTTCAGCTTATTAAATCACTGTACTTATCTCAAATATACTGTCCAAACTCCTAGAAATTTGTGCCAAACCAACACCTTGATTTATGTGCAACAAGAACAATCAAATTGTAAGACCCCTCTTGTATGGCTCGTCACGCTTTAACTTTTGTAACAACACCCTCGAAAATAGTGCCCAACTTTTGTACTTTCTAGTACATATAGTACAGATTTACAACAACAAGGTGCCTCAAAATCCATGCAACTTTGTCTCAAAATTTGTTCCCAAAGTGCGTCGATTTCACTGCCAAAGTAAGTTGTACGAAATAGTCATTAATGGTTGTACAGTTTGCATGAAGGTTCCATTGTACAGACTGATTCAATTCTGAGATTACTTCTTGGGATGTGTTCCCTCTCTTCCTTGAGATATGTGCCCCTTCTCTTGGCATTCTTCTCCTTTCTCCTTCATCACAATCTCTCTCTTCGAATGTGTCTCTTCACATTCCCGCTCAAGCTCTCCTTTAAAAGTGTGCCCCATCTCTTTCAATAGCTCATTTTATTTACTCATTAATGAGTAACTGACCTAACCCTAGATCTCAATGGATGAGATTCAATCTTGATCAACAAGATCAACGGACGTGACTTAATCTTTCATTGAGTTTACTTAAATTACTTAAGTGACCCAAACTTTATATAGTCACTTTTACCCATTAAATAATAAAAGACCCCACTTGACTTTATAAAATCACTTTATAAAGTCAAGTCACTATAGAGAGACATTTGCTCGGTCACTTCTGCATGTTGGGCACCGCCAATGCAGAAGTACCTCCTCGGTCACTTCTGCATGTTGGGCACCGCCAATGCAGAAGTACCTCCAAGCTACAAAAACTAACAATAATTCTTTGGTTGTAGCTTCCCCTGACAAATTCAATAATATTGAATCCGAGAGACACAACTAGATTGTGCTCATTGCCTTCTGATCAAACTTTGTCTAGTCTTATGTTGACATTCCCATAGATTCAAAACCTATATCTACAGTGATCGATTGATCTTTGTCTACCAAAATATCTTCCATATTGAGCTTTCACAACTCAAAACTTCACCCATTAATTTTTTGATCTCTATTTTTGAACTACTCACCATTTCATTTCACCACAAGAATCGATACCATAGAGCTCCCACAATAACAAGGATTTTTCATAGACTCGAGCCAAACCCTTAGCCACAAAGGTATCCTCTTGAAGCCAACAACTTCTCTGATACCAAATGTAATTTTTAAACCTTTTACATTAATGTAATGCACACACATATTCTAAACACAGAAAAAGAAAACGATTGCAATCACACATATACACAAAGATTCACCTTGGAAACCCAACCGGGAAAACTGACAACTTATTTTAGAGGCGCACCTCTAATTATATTTATAATCCAACTAACACAATATATAGGATCCCGTGGCATCCAAAAAAAACCTTATCCATTGGCCCAGATTAGATTACAACCTTAATTCCTTAACTAGACTTATTAAACCATGGGCTAAAATACCATGCGTCACTAAACTGCCAAAGGCGAAAAACCGCCCAAAAATTTGGCAAATAATATGTAAGGTACCAGATGTAATGTAATATACATAAATAGGAATATTTGACATATATCAATGGAAAAACAAAATATTGAGAAGAGCAACACCATAAATGATACCTTTATTCAAAGAAAGCAATGTTAATTTGCCTCTACGAGGGGGAAACCTCCAATAGAGAAAAGCCCTATTATGATAATTCTCAAGACAAAGCTTCCTCATGCCTTCTACTCTTATTTATACTAATTCTATCTTCTAAAGATCATTCTAGAGGAAGATCTTTCTAGAAGCGGAAGCTTCTATCAGGCTTCTTACATTAACTTGTTAATATTGATTAAATATGCCTTATTAACTAATGTCGACCTTTATTACATGGAAAATATATTATTCTACCTATGTGAGGGATTAGGGGGACTAGGTACATGACATGCCCTCCCCCTTGAATAACAACCTTGTCCTCAAGGCTTGAGATGAGGAAATGGTTGCAAAATGGTGGCTGACTCCTAGGTGGCATCTTCCGTAGTTGTATCTTTCCATTAGACTAATACTTCCTTGATGGTGTGCTGACAAAGATGACACTCTCACTAATCCAAGACTACTTGTGGTTGCAACCAAATGGAACCTTCTTCATCCAACTCAGGGAAACTGGTTCGTGTGTGGCACTTAGTTTGAATCACTTTCTTTAAGCACGAGACATGAAAAATGGGATGAATCTTAGAATGACTTGGTAGAGCTAACTAATAGGCCACGAGCCCCACTTGCTTGCCAATTGTACAAGGACCATAAAATTTGGGAGCAAGTTTAAGACAATGTTCATCTTTGAGTGAATTTGACTTATAAGGTTGTAGACGAAGAAACACCTAGTCCCCTTCAACAAATTTACGTTATGAACAACCTTGATCGGCTTGCTGCTTCATGAAATTCTGAGCCATGACTAAATTTTCTTTGAGGGTACAGAGAATGGCCTCGCAGACTATAATATTTTTGTCAACTTCTTGAACCTTTGAGCCACATGGGATGTATGAGGGAGCTGACGGTGGCTTTTGGCCATAGACTACTTCAAAAGGCGTCATGCGAGTACTTGTATGGTAAGATGTGGTGTACCACCATTCGACTAGTAGTAACCATTGAGCCCACTGATTTTGTCGGTCTGATGCAAAACACCGAAAATATGTTTCCAAACATTTGTTGACAACTTTAGTTCTCCCTTGTTGCATTGACATACATCACATTCAACCACAAAGGTGCGAACGCCTTATTTCGTACCATCCCAGAAAAAATAACGTTTGACACTTTCATAGGTTTTGGTGAATCCTAAATGCGCAGTTGTGGGTGAAGCATGAAGCTGAGAAAGCACTATGGATTTAAGTTGGGATTGTTTGCTTAAATACAGACGACCTTTTTAGCAAAGCTGATCATTGTTCCAAGAGTACACTAGAGAAATTGGAGAATGTTCTTTAAAATGTTGGATCAGGTGAGAAATTTTGTGGTGTTGCAACCATTCCTGGCGAACAACTTGGAGCTAATCTACTACAATGAAGGAAAGGGAAAAGAGGGACCCTTCTTCTTCATACTACAATGAAGGAAAGGGAAAAGAGGGACCCTTCTTCTTCATACTTTCTAAAAAGAATTTCAGCCACCACATTTTCTTTACCCTTCTTGTAAATGATCTCATAATCATATCCATATAGCTTTGTCACCCATTTTTATTGCTCTGGGGATGAAATTCGTTATTCCAGAAAATACTTGAGGCTCTGTTGATAAGTTTTAATTTGGAAACGTTTCCCCAAGAGATAAGGACGCCAAATATCCACGACATGAATAATAGCCAACATTTCCTTTCAATATATTGATTGACCCAAATCTCTCTCTGAAAGTTGTTTGCTAGTGAAGGCCAAGGGCCTACCATATTGCATGAGGACTACCCCAATTCCTTGGCCCAAATGTCGCTTTGAAAGTTGTTTGCTAGTGAAGGCCAAGGGCCTACCATATTGCATGAGGACTACCCCAATTCCTTTCCATGAAGCATCACATTGTAAGAAAAAACTCTTGGTGAAGTCTGGAAGTGCCAGGGCGAGAGTCGTGCACATAGTCTCTTTCAAGGCATTGGTTGACTGACCAGTTGTTGGAGTCTAAGTGAAAGCATTCTTTTTAAGTAGAGCAGTGGGAGGTGCTGCAATTGTTCCATAATTCTGAACAAACTTGAAATATTAACTCGTTAAACCAAGAAAACCACTCAAGCTCTTAGTATTTTTAGGGTAAGGCCATTCCTACATAGCTTCAATTTTCTTAGGATCCACCCTTACACCATCCTTGCCGAAAATGTGCCCCAGGTACTCCACTTCCAAGGCTCCAAAGGCACATTTAGATTGTTTGAGAAAAATTTGGTGCCGAGAGAGTAGACGGAGAACTTGGTCCACATGGGAGAGATGGGTTGTCCAAGTTTTACTATAGATGAGAATATCTCCACATGGGAGAGATGGGTTGTCCAAGTTTTACTATAGATGAGAATATCATCAAAGAAAACTAAGATAAAATGATGGAGAAAAGGACGAAAGACATGATTCATGAGACTTTGGAAAGTGGAGGAGGAATTACACGGGCCAAATGGCATGACCAAGAACTCATAGTGACCCGCATGAGTTCTAAATGTCATCTTGGGAATGTCTTCTTCTTTCATACGTATCTGGTGGTAACCAAAATGAAGAACAAGTTTAGTAAAGTATCGAGCACCGCTCAATTCATCCAAGAGATCATCAATGACCAGAATGGGAAATTTATCTTTGATGGTGAGTTTGATGAGGGCATGAAAGTCTGGACACATGCACCAAGTGCCTTATTTCTTGATGACCATGACCATTGGCGAAGATTAGGGGCTAGTACTCAGATGGATATCACCCGCGTTGAGCAATTCTTGAACAATTTTCTCAATTTAATTCTTCTCGGCAAAGGGATGACGATAACGGTGAAAATTGGGAGGAACACTAGTTGGGACAAGAGGAATGGAATGATCATGAACACCACGAGAAGGGGGAAGTCCCTAGGGAGTGGAAAAAATAGCTTGGTGTTTGGATATGATAGATTGGAGGTTAGGATGCACGAAGGGTGTCTCAAGTGCTTGAATGGAATGGAGTTGGGAAATAATGATCAAATGACCTTTTTTGAAGAGTTTTTTCATTCAATGGGAACTAATGATATTGGGAGAGCCTGTTGTAATTCCTTGTAATTGATACTATTGTATCTCCTATTGGAATTGCATGGTTAATTCTTTAAAATCCATGAGAATGGGACCCATAGTGCATAACCATTCAACACCAACAACAATGCCAAAACCTCCCATGTCGATAGAAAACATATGAGATTTCAAGTGGTATTAACCAATTTGTAGACGCACATTTTCATAACGACCACCACATTTCATGGAACCACCATTTGCAATCATAATTTGAAAATTGTTGATGGCACATATATAGTAATTGATTTTCTGGGCAATGTGGCGGTGAATAAAATTATGGGTGTTGCCACTGTCAACGAGGATGATGACTTTCTTGTGTTTAATGTAACCAATGACCTTGAGGGTTTGGGGAGCAAAGAAGCCAGTGAGGGCATACAATGAAATCGACGGTTAAATGCAGAGAAGTATCATCTCTTAGGGGAGTCTCCTCTTCAACAACATCCTCATAAATGGCCGTAAAAGTCTTTTGTTCCTTACACTTGTGCCCAGTAAAATATTTGTCATCACAATTATAACAAAGACCCTTGAGTTGGTGTTCAACCATTTCTACCCAAGTTAATTTTTGGATCTTGAGAGGGGCGGTAGGAGGGGTGGGATAGGTAGGTAGAGAGCGAGGAAGAAAAGAGGCTTTTCGGTTTTGAGAAAAAAAAACTTTTTGTGCTTCTTTGGAAAATTTAGTAACTTACAACCAAGTCTGAGGGCGAGCCATGATGACTTGGGCTCATATTTCATCCTTTATGCCACTAATAAAACATTCCCTAAATAAGGCATTCTTCATGCCCTATGTTCTGAAAGCCAAGTGCTCAAAGGCAATGATGAAGTCTTCCACTATGCTAGTCTATTTCAACTTGGTCAAACGTCCTCAGTAGTGGGTGTCAATGTCAAAGCATTCATAAAGCTTGGCAACAAACTGGCTCCAAGAAACATACCCCTTGTGTGCCTTTTTAAACCATTGCTAGTGTTCAAGATCCAGATAAAGCAAAACATAATTGATTTTGGCTAACTCATCAGTATTGTCATGCAAAGAAAAACAATGCTCCTTTTGGGTGACCCAACCCGTGGGATCAGAACCATCAAATTTATTGACCTCAACTCGAGGAAGATAGGGGTCACGATGAAAGGTGTTGGAATGAAAGGTCATAGTATGGGAGCAGTCAGGACCATCGACTTGAGAGGTCTGTTCAGGGAACGAGGAGTCATAGGATCAATTTAGTAATGGTTGGAGAGTGGAAGTGAGAGTGGCAAGCTTGCCCTCTAATTGGTCAAATTAGGTGTAAAATTTGGGAAATTTGCCATCAACTCTGGACAATATGGATCAGACTTGGTCCTCAATATGGTCAAACTCGGCTTTATTCTGTCTGATTTTGGCTTGCAAGTCTTGGGTGCGAGTGTTGTCCATGTGGAAAGTGGGGGTGCCTGGAATGGGGAATGGGTCCACTAAAAACAATGAATAGCTAATATATATGACTATGTTCAGGTAATTAAGGGAAAGCAAAGGGGGTAGCTGTCAAATAAGAGTGTCGAGAAGGGTGTGTGGGACCATAGAAAAAAAGGCTTATAAGTGATAGGTACCACAATGATCAAAGAGAAAGGGGGAGTCCAATGTGATGGGTCGCAAATAAGAGTGTCGCGAAGGGGATCGGGTCCACAAAAAGACCAGGCTTAAAAATGATAGGTACTGTTGAAACAGAGCTTAAATTTTTACTTTAAGAACAAAATTTTTGGTACGGTGTGTTTTATAGCCTTAAAACACAAACTCTGGAACAACAGGTACCACTGTGATCAGGGCGAAGAGAGGAATCCAAGGGGATACTCTAACCTAAATAATATTGTAGTGTCAAAATGCCTAGACTCTTAATAGAAAAAAATGTGTAGTAATTTCACAACCAAAATGCACGAGGCAAGGTTGCACGACAATAGATCTTGTCTGCTCCTTTTATGTTTTGTTTCTGTCCAAGGGTTAGGGTTTTCAGGGTTCCTACAGACAAAGGTTTTCCTTGTGTTATAGTTCTTTGATATACGTGCGGGGTCAAACAATAGTTCTTGGCTCAATATCTCATGGCACCAACTAAGGAGGCTAGATCGTACCCTTAGTCGTACTACCTAATTACCTAGAAGCTATAGAGTATCTTCTCGAGTGTTGTTCTTGGTGGAATTATAGCATTCAAGCGACCAATCAATTGATCTATGGCTAGTTTCAGGATACCTAGGCGGGCTCTCGATTTATCAGAGGTACTTGGAAGAGTA
>CBVK0102600967.1:0-11036 GCA_900067695.1 Picea abies
AATTTTAACTTCTTGACTTTTCCCCCCTCAGTGTGAGACTATGACCTAGTGGGGGTGCCCAAGCCACTGAGTCTCCTCATCACCTCTCTAAGAGGTGGGGGACATTACACTAGTCCCGCATGTAATGGACACACTAGCAAACAAAAAAAAAATCAATTCAAGTATTTAAATTCCAAAGCACATTCATTTCCTAGGCTTATATTAATTAGGGCTTGATTTTAAAGTTGTTATATTAAGACATTAAGTACAAAATTTTCCTTAAAATTGTTTATTACAAGTTTTATTATTCATTCTTTGGGATACTTTAATTATTTATATAAATATGGAAATTACACAACAAACAAACCGAAAAAAAAAGGTCAATCAGATTTACATAGGTTCAAGTCTACTTTCATTTCGTCCATAAGATATCTTACATAGACTTCATAATTATTTCGTAAGCTAGAAATAAGCTTGTCAAAGCTATATTTCAAGTTTCTAGTTGAGAAACTTTCCTTGAGTTATCATTTATTTTCTTATTTTCACTTAGTGAACTAATTGGTATATGCAAGTAAATCCAACAAGTAACACTCATGAAACCCTAAGTTGGATTTACCGCTTGGTTCAAGTCCTTTGTATTTCACTTTGATCGTAGTCTTGTTTCAAATACATTGGGATGACGCATTCATGGATATTTGAATATTTTAAGCTCTTGATTTGATCATCTAACCCTAGACATCTCGGTTTACTCTCTTGGGTCGATTTATCTCTAATCACAAATATGGAATTTGCATAACTAAACACATAAAACTAATTTGGTGGTGTAAGACAATCCAAGTTACATCCTAGGACTTGTCCTTGATGAAGGTGAATGAGACTAATGAATAGACGCATTTTTCCACTAATGAAACTAATTTGGAAGTGCACAAAGGGGTGTTCATGGCCAAATAACATAAATAAAATTCCATCCATGGATGTCCCCATATCATACCTTTCTAATGCATAAAAATCCATCTTGTGATAGTGTTTTTGAAGTTGCAATACTTTGTAAACAACAACATTTTCAGTGTTGGGTATATTGCAAGAATTTTCAACCTCATATAAAAGGGAATCCTATCCTAAGTTATGGATTTAATATCACTTTCACATAATTTATCTGATGTGAAATTAAAAAGGATGCACACTGATCTCATGGCCAGTGAAAAAGAGATTGTTAGTTTGAAGGAACAACTAAGAGTGAAAAATGACAACACCAAGAGTGGATTATCATTGATTAGGAAAGCCACCTCACTCAGAGATGATCTGATAAAGTTGGTGAACAAGTACTTCAATGCACTCATTAGCTTGCACACAATTAAATGTACAATAATAGATTTCAGTCCAAAAATTAACGGAAGATTGAATGAGATTCATTGGTGACAGTCACAACTCATACAATGCATCTGGTGGAAAGAATAGTAAAAGCCAATTCCTACCCACATTCACGCTTTGAATTAGTTTAATGTAGATAAAATTCATGTGCATATATATTTTGAAGAATAAAGTTTGAAATGTGCATATATTGAAATGCTTAGTATCACAATTGAGATTTTGAATGCGACGGAAAACACACAAGTTGTGAGAAACACATCAATTTTCTCTATATACTTGTCCCAAAGAAACAAATATCTCATTTGATTAGTTTAGAGACAAGGTTATCCAAAGCATTGAACTTTAAAAATGCAATGCCAATGAAACTTGACATTCAATGAAGCATCCCTTGATGATCATGTAGTCTCTCCCACCAAGAAATCAGAAAGGCTTAATAATGTACTGGTTGAGTTTCTAAAGTAAAATAATTAATGTAGAGTGTGGTATAGTTGGGCTTAGACCAAAGACGATAAATTTATCTTATCCACATTGAAATTTATTGATTGAAGATTTCACCCAAATCGATAATTATACTAAGTGTGCTAAGTTTGACAATTACTCAATTTCAAATTTGAGTCAAAACATAGAAGATGAAGAGTCTAAGGAAGTTGTAATTCCATAACCACAAACTAATCTTATAAATAAATCAATTGCATTCAAGAAAAATTATTTTTTTGGCATTGTAAGCTACTCTCATATGTTAATAGAGGGTTGTCAGTTATTATGTTGATACTCTTGCAATATGTCATTGGTTGTGGATTATTCTCTCCTTTCATTGGTTGGTGCTTGTGGATGTGGTCAGTTTAACTTCTAGATTGTTCTCTTGGTTGTAATTTATATTCTTACTTATCTTTTAATTTCTAACAACTAATATGAAGCAAGGTGTCTCTCAACAACACATGGACTACTCTCAATTATTGTGATCCTCCTCAATTTTACATATACTTTAGTCAGTTGAATATTCTACCTATCACACTATGTTAAATAATGCTTCATGTCAAAGTTTTATCTTTTCTCCTCTAGCTAGGATTTATCTATGTATTTCATCTTGCAGTTATTGCATTTCATCCTCTACATCTATTCCACATTCATTTATATTTCTACATTTCCATTAATTAGCTTAGTTTAGATTAAGTAAAAATCATTAAAATAGCATGTGAAAGATTTAATCGATCCCTTTCACCAAGTAATCATGTGAAGTTGACAAAGCTCATTTTCCCATTTCAATAGTTGTGTACCTAACTTACAGTCTATGAAGTTGTGGGTGTTTCTGGAGATGATGAGAACCATAACTCTCTCCTTCTTGATGTAGGCTTCGACTCTTAATGTATGTATAATGGTGACACCAATGAGCACAGGCATGGAGATTATGGGTACATATGGTTCAAATATAATTGTTTTTGCAGTAGGTTCCAAGGGAGCCTCTATGTCAACCACCTAGTGTTGTTCCCCTTCTTGGTTATCTTCGAGAATGAAGAGGTTATACCATTCAACACATTTATGCCCTTGAGACCACTTATTGTTAAACTAAAAGAAAATACCCTTATCATGTCTTTATTATACTTATTTAGGAGTAATCTTGATTGAAGAAGGTGTAGAGAGCATGCAAGCATTACCTTTGTCACTAGTAGGGTTTGGAGAATGACAAAAAACAAGAATCTTTGCCTCAATTTTTTATCCAACATGACGGATCTAGAGATGTATTCAAGTTGATACAATTTAACCTTAAATTGGATGTCCTTGTGAAGCTTGCCAATATAAATCTCAAGGCATTTGTCAACAATGAGACCTGTCACATGAGTAGCCACTAGTGTTGGAGCATGTAGCCCTAGGCAATTTTTGTTTTCCATATTTCAGCGAGCTGAATAAAGTAGTCATTTTCCCACAGATTATCATATTGGGTAGTGATTTCCTTGGAAAAATCATCACAAGTGTGGAACTATTAGAATTGTCTCTTTGTTTTCCACCACTGGTACCATTGAAAGGGTTGAGCATCAAGGTGCATGTAGTCAAGGATGTCATGTTATTTGATGGAACCTAGTGTAGAATAAAATGTTATTCTAGTTATGCCAACCAAGTCTTCAGATCACTTCCATCAAAAAATTTAATAACAATCCTAGGAAAGAACAGATGTTACATATCAAGGGAATTAATCAAAATAGAGAAAGAACTCAATCCTAGATTAGACTCTGAACTTGGAGAAAAACTCGATGCTTGGACCTATTTCCAACTATTAAAGATATCATCCATTTGTTTGGGAAATTACTTAAGAGGTTGGATCTTCGAATCCAATATACTAATTTGATGGGTGAGTGAGATCTCAACATTCTCAAGGACTTATTTTCATTCTTCTTTGATCACATCCTAAAGCTCGCTAAAGGGGATCAAACACCATCTCATAGGGGAGTCCCAATCCTATATAACATATTTTGGCTAGAAAAAAAGGGTATTGGTGCGACTATAGGAATATAGGGATACACAAGATTGTAAAAAAGGAGGGTTGTGGCTAGGTTTTCATGTATTTTATAGTAGTGGCTAAGGAATATCACACCAAAATTGGGCAAAATGTATAAAAAATTGAAAAAAAAACTTCACCCCCGAAATTCCCTCTAGGTAATTCTCATGATGGCTTTTGGTTATGTTTATGGAAACCAGCAATCACAATTGCAATGAATATATTTTAAGATAAAATAAGCCAAAGTAATAAGGTGGGTGGGAGGGCTAAAAATAATTACAAGGTGTGTAGCCAAGGATAAACTACTATACTACCACTTGGAAGGATATTTTACTCAAAATTGATGATATCAGTATAAATATGTCATTAACATCCAATATTAATAAATAATAAGTTGTTGCACCACCAAGGAATAAATAATAATGGCATAAAAGAAGAAAATATTATATTATCATACACTTCAAAGGGGTAACCTCCAATGAGTTCACATATATCAGCATAACCCCTACATACGTAGGATGTCTTATTTAAAAAGTAGAAGTAAGGAGATAAAAAGAACATAGTGGGTGTGGCTCTTACATGTCATGGTAAAAGAGAGAAATGTAGATAAATATAGGAAGAGATTAATAGTGTTGGTAGGTATAGAACACCTACCCTCCTTATCCACTTTTTCTTGTTTTTCTTCTTCCTCTCCCTCTCCCTCTCCCTCTTCCACCTCTTCTTCTTCATGTTCTCTACCTTAATTTTCTTATTCTCCCTCCCCTTCATCTTTTTATTCTTCTCCTCTCTCTTCCTCCTCATCGCCTTGTCCTTCTCCCTCTTCCTCTTATTCCTTTTGTTTTTCCTCCTCTTCCTCTCCCCACCCCCCTACTTTTCCTCCCCACCTTCTCATCCTCTTGTTTTTCTTGATTTACTTCTCCTTCTCCCTCTCCCCCCTCTTCCTTTTCATATGTCTCTTATTCTTCTTCTTCTTCTTCTTTTTCTCCCCCTTCTCATGGGTCCCCTTAATTCATTTCCTTTTATCCACCTCCTTTCCCCCCCTCATATCTATTGGAAATATTGGTGTCATTGATGTCAAAGACAAGTAAAGACTACATATCTCCAAGATAAATATTGCAAGATGAAGATTGTTGGAAACATTGATTTTGGATTATTGATGCTCAGTTTGGATACCTTATCTTTGAATGTTTTTTTACCATATATACCTAACTCAAATGGTAGCATAGGTTATGTGGTTGGAAATATTATTCTGAGACCTTTCCAATGGTATATTGCATTCCCTCTAACGCCCTAGGAATGAGGAGATGAGAATTTTTTCGTCTGACAACCCAACCAAAAACTTTAGGTCAGCTCAGCCAGTCTTTACAGGTCGACCCTGAAAGTGAGGACAAAATTACTATAAATACAGGATAGATATGTGTATTTGTAGTGTAACCAAACAAGCTATCATTTCTAAGGTGCACAAAAGTTATTTGAGATGCACAAAAGTGATTTGAGGTGCACTAAAGGAGATGGGGTGTATTTTTTGGGTCTAAAGGTGTGCAAGAGGAGTTTTCTTGGGATTTTCTTGTTCTTAAGTTGAGCTATGAAGGACTAAAGGTCTGTGATGTTGCAATGTGCGTTGTTTTGAGGTTGTGATGCTAAAATTGCATTGTTTTGAGGTTGGGATGCTGCATTCTAGGATCATATTCTGGGAATGATGTTATGAGGCTCTTTAGGGCATGAAGGCTACATGTGAATAGGGTTTGAAGGATTGTTTGTGGAATGAAGCATGCAGGTGAAGTCAGAAGTACTATGTGTATGAGGACCTAGTATTGGTGTCTACACATATCTTGATGATTTGGTGCTCAGGTGAGGGGAATGGTGTCTCCGGTAGGTACCAGTTAGTTGGAAAAGGCACCATTAGTCTTGATGATGAAAAGACTAAAACATACAATGTATTGTATGTTGAAGGGTTAAAATGCAATGGTATAAGTGTCAGTCAAATGTGTGCTCAAGGTTACAACCTCACATTTTATTCTAAAAGATGTGAGATAAGGAAAGCGGGTTCAAGAATATTGGTGGAAAAATTAAATAGAACCCCGAGAAATGTACACCTTCTTGATGGAGACAAAGGAGAAAAATGTTGTATGGGACAAGTAAATGAAATTTGTTTATGGCATAGAAGGATGGGTCATATAAACTTTGACAATATAGTAAAACTTAGCAAGACACAAGTAGTAAGAGATATGTCAAGGATCTCAAAACCTACCAACACTATTTGCAAGCCATGCCAACACGGGAAGCAAACAAGAGTAAGTTTCAAAACAAAGGAGTACTCAACATCAAATCCATTAGAACTCGTACACACAAACCTATGTGGGCTAGCAAGAACAAAAAATTTAAAAGGTGAGAGTTATTTTATGTTGCTTATTGATAATTACTCAATAAGGTGTTTACTCAATCTCTTATGATTGTGGAAAAGTATATATTAGTGAAACAGGAAGGACTTTTCAAATTAGGTTTAAAGAGAATGGCGCTGAAATATTGCATGGCAGCATGAAGAAATATGTTCTCGCAGAACACTCTAATAACTCAAAACATCAAATCTTCCTTGAAAAAGCCAACATCATTGCAAAAATAGATCATTATACTAAAAGGAAAATTAGAGAAGTCGTAGAAATTGAAAAACTCTTTATGAATTTAAATAAAGATGATGGATGGAGATTAAGCATGAGTTGGTGCCCCATCATAGACCGAATCAAAAACAAAAGGTAGCCCAAAACCTAAATAGTTTTTAAAACCCATCTAAATCAAGTCGACGCATAAGTTAAAAATGAAGTAGTGGCTTTATCACTATTTATGTTAAACGTTGCCACCATTTTAAAACCTTGAGAACTTGTCTCTTGATGATGGGTTGAGCTAACAAGCCCGAAACATTGAGAAATTAAAATCAACATCACTCGGCCTCCATCGCTCGCAATGAACATCGATGAAATCATTAATAAAACCATGGATTACGTTTCTTAAAGAAAAATTTGAAGCATTTGAGAAGTTTAAAGCTTTAAAATCCCTAGTTGAAAATGAGACCAATTTAAAAATTAAGTGCTTAAGATCAGACAGAGGAGGTGAGTTTACATCTTATAAATTTGATGAATTTTGTGAGAATCATGGAATCAAGAGACATTTTTCAGCAACAAGGACTCCACAACAAAATACAGTTGTAGAAAGAAAGAACAAAACTATACAAGAAATGGCTAGAACAATGTTGAATGAAGCCAAGCTACCAAACACCTATTGGAGAGAAGTAGTTAGCACAATAGTCTACATTTTGAGTATAGCACAAATTAGAGTGAGCAGCAACAAGACACCTTATGAATTATGGAAAGGTAGACCATCTATAGTCAAATAATTTAAAGTATTTAGGATCAAGTGTTATATAAAGAGAAATTAAGATAACTTAGGAAAGTTTGATTCCAAAATAGATGAAGGTATATTTCTTGTCTATGCATTTGGAAGCAAGGCCTACAAATGCTACAACAAAAGACTGTGCAAGGTTGTAGATAGTATTTATGTAAGAGTGGATGAAGCAATACCTCAAGAGGAAAATTCACAAGCAAATGAAGATCCAGAAGATACAATCTACAAAGAAGAAAAGGAAGAACAAGAAGAAATAGGACTCCAATATCCAAAGACACGATTCAGAATTGTCCAAAAGAATCATCCAAAAAGTCAGATTCTTGGTGATATAGATGCAGGGGTTCAAACTAGAAGAAGATTGAAATTTTCTTTGCTATCTAAGATAGAGCCCGAGAATTTTACACAAGCTAGTGAAGATAAGAATTGGGTTAATGAAATGGAAGAAGAACTAAATCAAATTGAGAAGAATGAGACATCGGAGCTTGTGCCCATACCAAAAGACAAGAATGTGTTTGGCACCAAATGGATCTTTAGAAACAAATTGGATGAATATGGACAAGTAATAAGAAATAAAGCAAGATTAGTTTGTAAAGGGTATGCTCAATTTGAGGGTATGCTCAAAGTTGCAAGATTAGAAGCAATCATAATGTTTTTGGCATTTCCATGTTTCAAAAACTTCAAAGTCTATCAAATGGATGTCAAGTCATCCTTTCTAAATGGAAATTTAAAAGAAGAAGTATATATTGAAAAGCTATAAGTATTTCAATTGTTAGAAAAAAAATATCATGTATGAAGACTGAAGAAAGCACTCTATGGACTAAAGCAAGATCCCAAAGCTTGGTATTCAAGACTTGATAAATACCTACAACAACAAGGTTTCAAAAGAGGATCTATAGATATCAATATTTACATCAAAATAAACAATGAATATATGTCAATCATTTTGGTTTGTGTGGATGATATCATTTTTGGAAGTAATGTTGATAGAATGAGCCAAAATTGAAGATAAGAATTGGGTTAATGAAATGGAAGAAGAACTAAATTAGATTGAGAAGAATGAGACATCGGAGCTTGTGCCCATACCAAAAGACAAGAATGTGTTTGGCACCAAATGGGTCTTTAGAAACAAATTGGATGAATATGGACAAGTAATAAGAAATAAAGCAATATTAGTTTGCAAAGGGTATGCTCAATTTGAGGGTATTGACTTTGAAGAAACATTTGCTCAAAGTTGCAAGATTAGAAGCAATCATAATGTTTTTGGCATTTCATTAACCCAATTCTTNNAAAGTCTATCAAATGGATGTCAAGTCATCCTTTCTAAATGGAAATTTAAAAGAAGAAGTATATATTGAAAAGCTATAAGTATTTCAATTGTTAGAAAAAAAAGATCATGTATGCAAACTGAAGAAAGCACTCTATGGACTAAAGCAAGCTCCCAAAGCTTGGTATTCAAGACTTGATAAATACCTACAACAACAAGGTTTCAAAAGAGGATCTATAGATATCAATATTTACATCAAAATAAAAAATGAATATATGTCAATCATTTTGGTTTGTGTGGATGATATCATTTTTGGAAGTAATGTTGATAGAATGAGCCAAAATTTTGCAGAATAAATGCAAAAAAAATTTGAGATGTGCATGCTTGGAGAATTGCCATTCTTTCCAGGGTTGCAGATTTCTCAATCTAGCAAAGGCATATTCATTTATTAGACCAAATATATCCAGGAAATGTTGAAGAAATTCGGAATGGAAGATTTTGCACATGTCAGTACATCCATGATCATAGGATGCAAGTTAAGCAAAGACGATGAATCTCCAAAAGCAAATCAAACACTGTATAGTTCAATGATTGGAAGCCTACTATATGTGACAGAATTAAGTCCAGACATCATCCAAATAGTAGGATTGGTTGCAAGATTATCTGCACCAAAGGAGACACATGTGCAAGTAGTAAAAAGGATATTCATATATTTAAAAGGCAAATTGGACTTTGTATTGTGGTATTCAAGAAGTAAGGACTTCACTCTAACATCATATACAGATTCAGATTGGACATGAAGTATTGATGAAAATAAAAGTACTAATGTAGGAGCATTATTTCTAGGAAACTTTGTAGTATCATGGTTGAGCAAGAAGCAAACTTTGATCTCTCTATCCACAACAGAAGCCAAATATATTATAGAAGTAACATGTTGCACACAAGTTCCCTGGATGAACAAGACATTGAAGGATATCAAGGTAGAATATGATCATCCAATCTCAATCATATGTGACAACACAAGTGCAATCAACATTTTAAAGAATCATGTTATACACTCAAATATGAAGCATATTCCAATCAAATACCACTTCCTAAGAGAACAGGTAGCTAAGCAAAGTGTCAAGTTGGAATACATTACCATCAAAGAACAGGTTGCAAATATTTTTACCAAATTCCTTCCCAGAGACACATTTGAATATATCAGACAAAATCTAGGATTGATATCCCTCTCATATCGTTAGTAAAGGGAAGTGCAAGCTCAAGGGGAGCAGCGCTTTGTCATTGATGTCAAAGGGGGAGAAGTTGCAGACAAAGGAAGAATTGTAGATACAAGGAAAGTTGCAGATAGGGAGAGTATCATAATTGAGTAAGGGTTGCCATCAATTAAAAAGGGGAATATTGTTAGAAATATTTTTTTCATTGATGTCAAAGATAGGGGGAGACTATAGATGTCCAAGATAAATATTACATGCTGGAAATTGTTGGAAAAATTGTTTTTGGATTATTGATGTTCAGTTTGGATACCCTATCTTTGAAGGAATTTTTACCCTATATACCTAGCTCAAATGGGGGATTAGTTTACATGGTTGGAAATATTACTCTGAGAACTTTCCAATGATATATGGCATTCCCTCTAACTCCCTAAGAATGAGGAGATATGGATTTTTTTGTTCGACAACCCAACCAGACAATTTAGGTCAACTTAGCCATTATTTACAGGTTGGACCTAAAAGTGAGGACTTAATTACTATAAATACATGATAGATGTGCATATTTGTAGTGTAACCAAGCAAGATATCAAGTCTAAGGTGTGCAGAAGTGATCTGAGGTGCGTTAAAGGAGCTAGGGTGTCTTTTTTGGGTCTAAAGGTGTGCAAGAAGAGTCTTCTTGGGATTTTCTTGTTCTTAAGGTGCGCAATGAAGAATTGAAGGTCTGTGATGCTACAATGTGTGTTTTTTTGAGGTTGTGATGCTACAATGTGCATTGTTTTGAAGTTGTGATGCTGGATCATATTTTGGGAATGATGTTATGACGCTCGCTAGGGCATGAAGTCTACAAGTGACTAAGGTTTGAAGGATTGTTTGTGGAATGAAGAATTCATGTGAAGTCGGAAGTACTATGTGTATGAGGATATTGGATTGGCATCTACACATATCTTGTTGATTTGGTGCTCATGTGAGGGGATTGGTGTCTCCAACAGGTTGGTGCCTGCAAATATTGTAACAGTGGGTTGGTGCCTACATCTTGTTGAGTCAATGCTCAATTAAGGAGATTGGTGTCTCCAGTAGGTTGGTGCCTACTGACTTTGTAATAGTAGATTGGTACCTACATATATTTATAAAGAAATGTTTTATGGTTTTCTCTCGATTGGTTTTCCATGTTAAACTCTGTGCATTATGATTTGAGTTTATATGTGATTATTTTTCATCAATGTGTTTTATGGTTTTCTCCCGATTGGTTTTCCATGTTAAACTCTGTGCATTATGATTTGAGTTTATATGTGATTATTGTTTCTCATCTAATGAA
>CBVK0102601011.1:0-24452 GCA_900067695.1 Picea abies
TGAGATAGAGATCAGAGAGATCAGTAGAACATAGTAGAGTAGAAGAAACATTATGTAAAAAAAAATCATGAATAAATATAACAAACATAATTGTCCCAAATCCTTGGACTGTGTTCATTTGATGTATGATTGAATTACTATGATATTCTTTGTGTTTGGTTATTTTCATTTTCGTTCATGTATGATTGTTCGAGAGATTGATTGTATGAGTTTTTGACGAAACTGGATAAGTTTCAATTGTTTATTTTCTGATAGTCGTATGCATCGTGTGCATCTTGAACATAAGGAGTGCGTCAACTGAGTCTCAGAGTGGCTTAGAGAAGTTCAGAGAGAAAAAGAGAAAATTAGACTAGGTGGAAGGTGTGCACAACGTCAAGGAGTGACCAAGCTTCAAAGAACCAACACAGAGGAATGCCAGGTGGGTGAGAAGAATTTCTTTCCAACAAATCCTTCGATTTGAGTTATCAAAATATCGATAACACAAGGTGTGCATGGGAGATTGAAATCCTTTTAAGGACTGAAGCTAAGAAGAGATAACACTTTTTCTCAAGTTTTGAAGACATCCCAGAGTCGGACTTGTAGGAGGAGAAAAGGTTCAAAACCTTTGGAGACTGATAAATCTTCTAAGTTGGAAGAATATCATAATCTTGGGAGAGAAGAGAGAGAATGGTCATTAGATCACGCAACAAAGGATCATCAGTCATATGATCTATGGAATGTGCACGTGCCTTAATGACTTGCACACTTAGGAGGGGGAACCTATTAAAGTTTGAGACTCGAATTTTCGGAAGCTCGAAGAGCCAAAAACCTGAAGTAGGATCTCAACCGTTTCATCACAGGAGTAGATATGAGAAATTAGATTGTTCGAGGAAAATACCAAGCATCGAATCGTCAGAGAGCATATGGACCGTCAAATATTTTGAAGTCCGGGAAGAAGAAAATTTTAAACATGAAACACCCAAAGCACGGAGAGACGAAGGGCCGGAGTGAATATGGATCATTGATCTAGGAGATTATGTGTTAATAGGCAAGAATATATAGAGGAATGCGGAGGTTGAAGCATTGAAACATCTAAATCTAGAATACCCGAATAGACCAGAGTCATTGATCTCTAAGGAGACACTTGGTAGCAAGTCTCAAGCTCCAAGGAAGTTGAAGTGGGATTTTCAGTTTGAGAACTGAGATCACCGAAGTGTGAATACCCAAGTACTCAAAGTAATATATGGACCGTGAGATCTAAGGGAGATGTGGCGTGAATCCGTGAACTCTAGGTAAGGTCCCGAAGTGGTTCATAGTTGTTGGATTCGAAAGAGACATGGAATACATATGTGAGCTCTAGGTAAATACCTGAAGTAATCCTTGATCATTAGATTAGGAGGATGGGTGTCAGTGGATTACAAAATTCGAGTAAAATCCATTGTGGAAAACGAAGTTTGAGATTTGATATCTCAAAAGTCTTGAGACCTGGAGGATACCTCACCCATCGATTGAGAAGAGTGTCATAGGACCATTGATCTGAGTTGAAATGTCAAACATCCATAGTGGGAGAAGGATCGTTGATAGAGAAAGACAGGTGTCAATAGATCGTGAACTCTGAGAGATTGGATTATAGAGGAAGATGGGTTTGATATTTCAAATTCCCGAAGTCTAGTGTTGTGAAGAGATATTGACCATTGATTTAGAGGAAGCAGATTTTGTCTATAGATATGAAGGGTGTAGATCTAACCATCGATTCAGATGTTATCGTCAAGATCACGAGATCGATTATCCTGTAGCATTGCAGGAACAAGAGTTGTGCAGAGTTGAAAATATTGAGTACGGGCCGCAATTCAAACCATGGTTTTGTTAGAAGGACACATGAAATATTCAGGATAATTGCATGTCCAAAAGTATTTTAAATCCAAACCGCTTGTGGGTGCACCCGCAATCATGTGGTCACCACCCAAGGTCACATTCAAGAAATGACTTATTTGAAAAGGATGTATCGCTCAACACTCTAATATTTCACAATAGAGCGAAAGGGAAGGTCGCGGGTTCTATTGGACCTCCAACAAGAAACCAAAAGGGCTTATGTCTTGATATAGAAGGAAACCATCAAGGTTTCAGAGAGTCATCAGATTCAATAATCAGAGATCCTTTGACGAAGAGGTTGCACATTCCTACGAGAAATGGGGGGGTTGCATTAGGTGGTATCATAGATGATATTGAATTTGTTTGTAGACAACAAGAAAAGGGGAAAGGAGGTAAGTTTATATCATTTGTGGTATCAAAAATTTAATTTATGTTTGTAGATGACGGAGTGAAATCATGCCACCCAGAAGGCGTAGAGTGAATGAAAAAATGGAAGAAGAAATGAGGCAACTCTGAATGAGATTGGACGCCATGGAAACAACACAGAGAAGAGAACCAAACGTTTGAGATATCAGTGAAGCTGAGAGTGAAGTAGAAGAGGTCGAAGAAAATGTAGCAGAGGATGATGCACAAGATCGCTTAGTAAAATCTATTTCAAAAATAGGATCCATAGAGAGAATAGAAGTACCAATGTATGAATGCAATTTAGAGGTTGAAGAATTGTTAGATTGGGTATGTGCTATGGAAAAATACTCCGATTACGAAGATATCAAAGAAGATAAGATGGTGAAGTATGCAGTGACAAGACTGAAAGGTCATGCAGCACTATGGTGGGATGAACTGCAAACTGAACACATGATCAATGGTAAGAAGAAAATTAAAAATTGGGATAGGATGGTAGCCAAGATGAAGGAAAAATTTATCCCAAAGGAATATCAAATTAATATATTCAAAAGATTGAAAAACCTGAGATAGAAAACTTTATCAGTGAAGGAGTACACTAAAGAATTTTACAGACTGAACATCAGATTTGCAGAGAAGGAAAATAAAGATGAAAAGACAACCAGATATATCAATGGGCTGAGAAACGAAATCTAAGAGGAGATCAACATGATGTTGATTAGTACAGTCGGGGATTTTTATCAAGTAGCCTTGAAAGATGAAGAAAAATTGGCCAGGAAGTAAAGCCAATGAAGTAGAGGAGGAAAATCAAGCAGAGGTAAGGGAAATACCAGAGAGAATTTCCAGAAGCAGAAGCATGAAGCTGACAAACAACACAGTCACCATGAGAAAGGTGGAAGTTCTAAAGAAGGACAGGGATGAAATATTATGTGATGTAATTCCTATGGATGTCTGTCATATTTTGTTGGGAAGGTTGTGGCAGTATGACTGAAAAGTTATTCATGATGGGAGAAAGAATACTTATACCCTAGAAAATAATGTTAGGACACACATGTTGTAACCAATAGAAGACAAAGAGAAAAAGAGGGAAGCAAGTTCAAGCATACTTCTCATGAGTGGGAAGGAAATCTTGAAAGAAGTCAAGGAGGAGAAATAAATGCATTTTGTTGTAGTGAGGAAGCCTAGAGTTATCCTTGCAAATACTTCTGTGGACTATTTTCCCATAGAAATCCAGTAATTGTTAGAAAACTTTGCTGATATAGTAGTGGATGAGTTACCACACTCATTGCCACCCATTAAGGGTATAAGACATCATATTGACCTTATTCCAGGAGCTAGTTTACTGAACAAAGAATCTTATAGGTTGACACCTAGAGTGAATGAGGAGGTCAAAAATCAATTCCAATAGTTGTTGGATAAATGTTTAGTCAGGGAAATCCTAAGCCCATGTGCAGTACCAACTATGTTAAGTCCAAAGAAGGATGGAGGATGGAGAATGTGCTATGTTAAGTCCAAAGAAGGATGGAGGATGGAGAATGTGTATAGATTCCTGAGCTATCAACAAGATAACCATTATGTACAGATTTCCTTTACTGAGGATGGATGATTTGATGGATTGTTTCAGTGGAGAAAGCTATTTTTCCAAGATAGGCTTAAGGAGTGGATATCATCAAATAAGGATGAGAGAGGGAGATGAATGGAAAACAACATTAAAGACATATGAATTATTTTTTGAATGGTTGGTCATGTCGTTTGGGTTGAAAAATGCACCAAGCACATTTATGAGGTTAATAAATGAAGTGTTGAAAGGCTTCATAGGAAAGTTTGTCATAATATATCTAGTTGACATACTAATCTTCAGTAAGATGAAGGGAGAACATTTAAGACATCTGACATCAGTGATGGAAAAGTCGCAGCAAGAAAAGTTGTTTATAAATATGAGGAAAGGTTCTTTTATGAAGAAGGAACTCATATATTTTTGTTTTGTGATATCTTCAATTGAATTGTAGATGGATCCAGAAAAGGTAAGAGAAATAAAAGAATGTCCATCTCCAAGCAATGTATTTTAGGTAAGAAGTTTTCATGGGTTAGCAAGATTTTATAGAAATTTTATAAGAAATTTCAGTGGTATATGTGCACCCATGTTGGACACTATGAAGAAGAAACACAAGTGCTTCAATTGGATAGAGGAAGTTGAAAAACGTTTCAAAGTGTTGAAGGAGAAGATCACAGAACAACCAATTCTAGTCTTTCTAGATTTTGGAAAATCATTTCAGGTGAGATGTGATGCGAGTGGATTAGCTAATGGAGCAGTATTGATTCAAGACAATAGGCCAGTTTCTTATTTTAGTGAGAAACTGAATGACACCAAGAAGAATTATTCCACATATGGAAAAGAATTTTATGTAGTGATTCAAGCTTTGAAGAAGTGGAGACACTATATAATTCCCAAATAATTTTTCTTGTACAGTGATAATCAAGCTTTGCAATTTATTAATAGGCAAGAAAAGTTGAATCAGAAACAATCAAAATGGGTAGAATTTATGAAAATTTTTACTTTTGTTATTAAGCACATTGTTGGAACTGCTAACAAAGTTGCAGATTCTTTGAGCAGGAGGAGTTTGATTGTATAGGAATTCCAAGTGGAGACCNNNNGAGTTTGATTGTACAGGAATTCCAAGTGGAGACCTTAGGGTTTCAACACCTCAAGGAGATGTATAAAGAAGATTTAGATTTTAAGGAGGCTTATGAGGCATGAAAGAATCCTTTGTTGGGAGACAAAAGCCCGTGGACTAAATATTTGATCCAGGATGGATTATTGTTCAAAGGAAGCCAATTGTGCATACCGAAATGATCAATGAGAGATAACTTGTTGAAAGAGAAACACAACAGAGCTTTAGCTAGACATTTTGGTCACGATAAGATATTTTCACAACTGAGTAATTCATATTATTGGCCAAGAATGAGAGCAGAGGTGAAAAAGTTTGTGAACAATTGAAAAATTTGTCAATATGCAAAAGAAAGACAACAAAAAACGGGTTTGTATCAACCATTACCAATTCCAAAAAGGCCATAGGATGCAATCATTATGGATTGGAGATATTTTAAAAAATGGAACATTTCATACCATTCCCTAAGACAAATGATGCCACACACATAGATAATTTGTTTTTCAGAGAGTTAGTGAGACTACATGGATTGCCGAGGAGGATAGTCTCAGACAAGGACACCAAATTTGTAGGAAACTTTTGGAGGACTCTATGGAAGAGGATGGGGATGAACTTGTCCTTTATTTCAACATATCACCCTTAGACAAACAAACTGACTGAAGTAGTAAACAAGAGTCTCAAAAACTTTTTAAGAATTTTAGTCACTGAGAAAGGTCGACAATGGGATCAGATTCTCGCACAAGCAGAATTTGCATTCAACAATTCAGTGAACAGGAGCAAAATGAAAATTCCATTTGAAATTGTGTATGGTATACAACCAAGAGTGATTACAGAGTCGAGAGATGTGAATCAAGATGAGTCCAGAAGTGCTGGAGTAGAGGATTTTGCAACAAAAATGCAGAAGCTCCATGACAGAGTCGAAGAACAACTATAGAACAACAACCAAAAATACAAAAGAAGAGTTGATCAAAAGAGGAGCGAAGCTCAATTCGAAGTTGGAGATGAAGTTTTAGCTCATTTGAGAAAAGAAATATTTCCAAGGTGAATGCATAACAAATTGAAGATGAAGAAGATAGGACCATGCAAGTTTCTCAGGAAATTTGCAAGCAATGATTATGAGATTGAGTTGCCAGACAATGTTGGGATATCGTCGATATTCAATGTTGTAGACCTGTATCCTTGTAGGAGAGATGAAGCAGGAGAATCAGATGATCAAAAATAAATTTAGTGGGAAGAGAAATTTCCCACAGTAGAAAAACCTGAAATGGAGAAAATCATAAAACAAAGAGATGGAAAGAAGACTAGAAGAAAGACATATCCTGAATACTTAGTGAAGTGGAAATATCATCCAATGGAAGATGCAAGTTGGGTTACAGAACCTAATATTTTGAAGCATGGAAAAACAATGCAGGAGCTCATGGAAAGGAGTCCATGAATTTTTTTAACCAGAGGATTATGATGCAGGAGCATCGCCTTCCATGTCAACAACGCACGCGTGAAGGAAAAGGAAAAACATCTCATCAAATGATAGAATTTCAAAATGGAAATTAACTCAAAATTAATTCGGGTTATTGAGATACTTTGTAAACAACATTTTAAATATGTAACTTGTTTGTAAAGTCTTACAGATTGTAAGAGATTGCAGATATGGAGTGTTGACTCTATCTATAAATAATTGGTAGTTATTGTAATAGGACAAAGTAGTTAACAACTTTGAATTGATAGGATATATTTTAGACCAGACGAGAGAGCTCGTAGACCCGGTCCTTAGATAGTTTTTTCATTGTTGTATTCTAACAGAAAGACATAATAGATAGAATGATATAGATATCAGAGAGATCAGTAGAACATAGTAGAATAGAAGAAATACTATGTAAATTTGTTTTCATGAATGAATAGAATAGACAAAATTGTCCCAAATCCTTGGACTGTGTTCATTTGATGTATGATTGAATGATTGTGATATTTTGTCTGTTTGGTTATTTTCATTTTCGTTCATGTATAATTGTTTGAGAGATTGACTATATGAGTTCATGATGAAACTATATGAGTTTTAATTGTTTCTCTTATGACAGTCATATGCAAGGTGTGCATATCAAATGCAAGGAATGCATCGACTGAGTCTCAGAGTGGCTCAGAGAATTTCAGAGAGAACAAGAGAAACTTAGACCAGGTGCAAGGTGTGACCAACATCAAGGAGCGACCAAGCTTTGAGGAACCAATGCAGAGGAATGCCAAGTGGGAAAGAATAATTTATTTCCAAGAAATCCTTTGACTTGAGTTATCAAAATCCCGAGAACTCTACATGTGCGTGGGATATAGAAATCCTTTTAAGGACCGAAGCTCATAAGAGATAACACTTTTTCTCGAGTGTTGACGAGATCCTAAAGTCGGACTCGTAGGAGGAGAAAAGGTTTGAAACCTTTGGAGATTGATAAATCTCCTAAGTTGGAAGAAGATCAAAAGATCAAGAGAGAAGAGTGACAATGATCATTAGATCATGCAACAAAGTATCAACAACCATCTGATTTGTGGAAGGACCACGTGCCTTAATGCCTTGAATGCACAAGAGGGAGAACCTATTAAGGTTTGAGACTAGAATTTTTCAAAGCCCGAAGAGCCATAAAGCTGAAGTAGGATCTCATTCATCTGATGATAGGATTAGATATGAGCCATCATAATGTTTAGGGAAAAGACCATGCATCAGATCGTCAGAGAGGATCTAGACCGTCAAATATTGTGAAGTCCTAGAGGAAGCGAGTTTGAAAATAGAAACACCCAAAGCATAGAGATCCGAAGGACCATAGTGAATCATGATCGTTGATCTAGGAGATTACGTGTCAATAGGCTGGAAGATCCAAAGGAAGGAGAAGATTGAAGTGTTGAAACATATGAAGCTCGAATACCTGAAGAGATGAGAGTCTTCGATCTATGAGGGGACACTTGGAAGCAAATCTCGAGCTTCGGGGAAGTCGATGTGGGATTTTTCAGTTTGAGAAATGAAATTGTCATAGTGTGAATACCCGAGGACTTGAAGTAATATGTGGACCGTGAGATCTAAGGGAGACATGGCATGAATCTGTGATCTTCGGGTAAGGTCCATAAGTGGTTCATAGCCATCAGATTCAGAGGAGACATGGTGCACATCTGTGAGCTTCGGGTAAATTCCCAAAGTAATCCTTGATCTTTAGATCAGGAGGACATTCTTCAATGGATTACAAACTCTGGGTAAAAGCCATTGAGGAAAAGGAAGCTTTAGATTTGAGATCTCAGAAGTCCAGAGACTCGGAGGAGACCTCGACTGTCGATCGAGAAGAGTGCCCGAGGACCATTGATATGAGTTGAAAGATAAAACATCCATAGTGGGAGAAGGATCGTTGATCAAGAAGGAGAGGTGTCAAAAACTTTTGAACTCCAGGAGATTGGAGTATGGAGGAATTTTTGTTTTAGATTTCAAATTCTTGAATTCCATAATTGCGAAGAGATCTCGACCATTGATTCAGAGGAAGCAGATCTAGTCCATTTATGAAAAGGGTGCAGATCTGACCGTCTAATTAGACGATATCGTCAAGATCATGAGATCAACGATCCCGTAGAATTGTGGGAACAATATCTGCATGGAGTTTAAAATATTGAGGATGGGTCACAATTCAAACCATGGTTTCATTAGAAGGATAGATGGAAGCTTGAGGATAATTGCTGGTCCAAAAGTAGTTTAACTAAACCGCTTGTGGGTGCACTCGCAATCGCATTGTCACCGCCCAAGGTCACATTCAAGAGAGGGCTTATCTGAAAAAGGAGATATCACTCAAAACTCTGAGATTTTGCAATGGAGAGAAAGGTAAGTTCATGGGTTTTTTTGAACGTACACAGAGAAGCTGAAAGGGACTGTGTCTTGATACAGAAGGAAACCATTACAGCTTCATAGAGTCATCAGACTCAAGAATCGAAAATCCTTTGACCGAGAGGTTGCGCAACCCTACGGGGAGTAGGGGGGCTGCATCAAACTCTCTCCAAGTCAATTTATNNNCCTACGGGGAGTAGGGGGGCTGCATCAAACTCTCTCCAAGTCAATTTATTCCCATTAATGTGCTACACTTGCGCATATTGATCCCACCATATTGATTCCTTTCATTTTAACTAATATATAACAATTGCCCCTTCTTCCCACATAGAATAGTTATGCATTTGGAAGTGTTTCCTCATATCAAACAACTAGGTCTCCACATATTCATCTTTTTTTCACTCGCCATCAAAGGTAGGAGGCTTGATATTATTCATTTATCGCTATAGCTCGTCCACCCCAATCCTTCTCTTAGGCTTTCTAATAGGAGATCGACTTGAGATACTACATATTTTCTTGAAAGAATGCTTACCAACACTTTTTTCTTCTCTTCTTTTCTCATCATGAGACCTACGACTTCTTGACATACTTGAATTTGTTTCCTTATCCATCTTAATTTCTATTTTGTAAAGTCTCTGCATTAATTTGAAATTGAAGTAATCCTGTTGCTCCTTAGATCTCATAAGCCTTTCGTTATCAATCTTATAGATCTGGACATCTTTCTATTGTACTTTTACATTTTTTACCAAGTTCATGCTCACCTCTTTGCATTTTATACCATCAACACCCAAAATGACATACAAATCCCAAAATTCTGTAAGTCCCCCAAGCATCTTCCATGATTTTAACCTTTTTCACTGACTGTGCCCTACTCTAATCGATGATAATTCTACAAAATGTGGATTCAATTAAGATTTTTTATATGATTTCATGCAACAATTACATGAAAACTTTGCACCATATTGTTGGAATCCTTTCTTCATATTTCTTGGATATTTTTTAACCTCCCAATTTCTAGTGTGCAACCATGCATCAATACTTTGCACACATCACAAATATACACCCCTCACTAGTATCTTTCTTTCATAATGAACTCTTCTTTATGCAACACCAATACTTAATGCACACTTCTATTTCATGCTAATATCTGGCCCATATAGGTCCAATGTTAAACTAATTTCCTTGATACCATAATGTAACAACCCCAACCACACCAGGATGGGCCACATCATACAACCTCAACTTATGTAGCTCTGATTCAAACAAGTTGTAACATCCCCATCATACTACTGAACAGTGTTACTGTAAAATTTGCCTGTGCAGATTCTACTCTAACACAAGTCCACGTAGTATCACTTGAGGTAACGTGCTTAGTCCATGATTGAGTCGCACCACACAAATTATCTTAGCAGAAGAAATATTCTCATTTTAATAGAACCATGAGCAAAGGAAGTAACTCAACAACTCAGAGCACAACATACTCATCACACAACACAATTGTGCACAGAACCATCTAGGCGTCATATGCATATTCCGATTTCCTTGTTTGTTGAGTCAAATGCTTTGCATGTACCCATGAATTTCCATCCTGTTGGTGTAGACAGGCTACTTTCCTGCGCACCCAACCACCCAATCATATTATTTAAGATTCATCACCAAAATCACAATATTAGCTTAATAGGAAAGGTTATCATCAACTAGCATACTCATGCACAACTATAATACATGCTATAAGTACCATACTTACAGGTGCAAGCATCATTAAATAGAATAAAAACAATCACTTATATGCGACTACATACTAGAATTAACCCATATCAAGCATAGACAATAAAAGCACATAAAGAACACTTATATTTTATGAAAGTGACCAATTGTGTGCATAACATAGACATTCCTCCCAACCATAGACTTTGTTGCTCATAATATTTTAGACAAAAGTCACCCCCATGTTGGGGTTTAACTACACTAGGGAAAATGGTTCCTAATGATAGGCTAACGTTTGACACTAAACATAATTTCTTAGTCCTAGGTGCCCGCTATTGCAACTAGCCTACAATCCCTCATTCTACACTCACCTATCACACCCAATAAAGTGTTCCCCTTCTCTTCTCAACAGTCCTTCAGTTTCCCCACTTCCCTTCCGAGTGTTACAAACAACAATCCAGAGAGGAAGTCTCCAGGCCCTGTGATTAATTCTCAATGCACCAGGGAACAATTCTCAACAACACTCTTACCTAAAGAGTATGCTCATGGGTCTGAAAATCACTTCACAATATCCAATCTCTCACCCATAGAAACTGTTCATGGTCTATCAACCCATTTCCATGACATTAAAACACGTGCTACAACCTGTTAACTCCTTACAAGTGTCTCTGTGTAGATAAGGTAATAATTGAATTTTTCCATATAGTCCAATCCCCCCCTCTATTCATGAGAGCCTAAACAAAATCAATAATAATATAATCCTCCCAAAATACACTAAGGATTTCAATATATATATCATTCCTTCCAGTTAACACTTGTTGCCTTTAAAATTATCTTTAAGAAACTCCGTAATATATCCACATTACACTTTTCGATAATATTATTAAAATATTCCCCCCCCTTTTCCCTTTCATCATTAGAGTTGGCCCCCCATCTCTTTTCATATAAGTCTATATGCATGTAGTGATGCAATATTATATTAATCACTTGTGTGTGATTACTTTTACATGGATAGGTGCACTGGCCTATTTATGTCCTAGCTCACCATCCTCATAACCACATACGCTCTCTGGCCTCAAATATATATCCAATCATATACACACACACACACACACACACACACACACACACACACACACCACACACACACACACACACACACACACACACACACACACACATATCTGAACTCTAGGAAACATGATGCAATGTACATGCAAAACGGTGCAATGTGCACACAACAGACAAAATGTGCACACCATATCTTGACAACAACTCTTTGTGCACTTACCGAGGTGTGTGCAACACCAAGACCAAGTGCCCATAGCTCACCAGCCTATATGTAAAATTACAAAGGGTCTATATTAGGGACATTACACATACTGAGCTCAAGAATCCTACCTCAAACCATAAAGAAATTGCTTGTGTCCACAAACCAAATTTGAATCTATCACAAAACAAGGTGGTTGTTCCATGAAAATTTGTTCATATAGGTCTCCAAGAAGAAAAATATTTTTCACATCCATCTAATTAATTTTCCATCCAAAACAAGCAACAAGGGAAAGAGTCAGTCGAATAGAAATCATGTTTTCAACATGGGAAAAGGTTTCAATGTAGTTTATTCCTTCTTGTTGAAAAAATCAATTCTCAACTAGGAATACTTTATGTCTTTCAACAACACCTTCATAGGTAAATTTGGTCTTGTAGACCCATCGCAACTTCACAATGTTCTTTCCTTGCGGTCAGGGAACCAATTCCCAAGTTGGATTCTTCAAAAAAGAATTAATTTCTATCTTCATGGTCTAATCCCATTTAGGTCATCCTTCAACATTTCAGTAGGTGATCGGGTTATAAGTTTCAAGTACATGAGTCATAAACGCAATGTTGGCATGTTATTTTTGACTTCGAGTTTGTCATCCATAAGAGGGATATCCAACATCATCTCGATCATATTTAATTTCCTTGTCATACCATGTGGGTAGAAAGGAAATGGGTGAACTTATATTCATATCAGCATTCCGGTCAGAAGTCAAAGGGTATTCAATTAATGGTCTAATCGAAGAACATGATGATGGACTAGTCGACTCGAAGGTCAATAGTCTAGTAAGGAAATGGAGAATTTTCAACTGTCTAGTCGAAGGACTAAAGTATGGAACATAAGCACCAATGTCAGAAACAACATCAAGGGGATCATCCTCCAACAATCCAAAAGAGTCATTCAACAACTTAACTCCTTTAAGCTTCTCATCAAACCGAACATTACCTATGTTAATGATTTTTCATTTGATAGGATCAGATAGTCAATAGGATTTAGACTCTTCAAAATATCCCATCATGATGCAATCATGTCTCTTTGCATCCAATTAATTTCTACAATCATCTGCAATGTGATCCTAGGAAATACATCCTAAAACATAGAGGTTTCCAACATAAGGCTTCTTCCCATTCCATTGTTCAATTATAGTCATGGACAGAACAACTATAGTTGAGATGCAATTGAGCAAATAATTTGAAAAGTATGCCACTTTAGACCATAAGCAATGAGGTAGGTATTTATCTTGCAAAATACATCTAGCCATTTTGACTAACATTCGATTCTTTCATTCTACAACACCATTTTGTTGAGCAGTGTGAGTAACCGACCACTGCAAATCAATATATGATCAAAATAGGTATTCTTCAAAAGGTCAATTTACATACTCAACATCATTGTCTAATCTCAAGCATTTGATGGGTCAACCACATTTCTTCTCAGCAAAAGCCTAAAATTCCTTGAAATTCTCAAATACAAGGTTCTTATTCTTCAAAACGTAAACCCATGTATGACAAGAGGAATCATCAATGAAAGTCAAAATGTACCTTGCACCTACCAGTGAAGGTAAATTGATGCAACATACATCACTGTGAACTAATTCAAGTAGGTCTTTTGCTCACCATGCTTTGTCAGATTCAAATGGTGCTTGATGATGTTTCTAAAGTACACAAACATTGCATACTCCTTTAGGGGGAAACAACTTTGGTAGACCAACAACCTTTTTGTGAGTTTCTAGTTCCTGCAGAATTAAAAAATTCATATGCCTGAGTCACTCATGATAAATTCAACTTCTCGCATTGGTGTGAGAAACAAGTGCAATTGAAGTTCAATTTGAGTCGAGTCACGGAACTTATACAAACTATCTATTAGGTCAAGAATCCCTCTAGTGAAAATGGAATTACGTTTCTTGAAATCATGAACATAGAACTGATATAGTAAAAATTCCAAATCTTACATGTTGATTTTAACTGAGAAACAAAAAATAGATTGTCACTGATACTTTTCATAGGATAGGGGTCGACAATTTTCCCATGCCCAGAACAAACATTACCTTGACAAACAACATCCATAAAAAATCATCAACAGAATAGATTTTGCTGTCCTCTTCTTTATTCAGTCTCATAATCAGAGAGGCATCCTTATCCATGTGATCAGTGCACCCAAAGTTGACTACTCATTCTTTCTATGCAAAATGATACAAACATTACTAAGAATTTATGACTTGGAAAGTGAAATTATCAGTGGGTTAACTTATAGTGGAAACGTCTCCTTTAATTCATTTAATATTCTCCTCTAAGTCATCTCGCCTCTTATAGCAGGTTTTCTCCACATGTACAATCTTTCCAACTCGATGATATATCTATCCTTATTCTAATAGTTCTTTCCACATTATCATAATTTCATCTGGAGTTCCTTGACACATTCCAAATATTCCTCCATTCTCTCAAAGGAATGAGGATCGAGAGAGTTCAACAGTTTATCCAACTCCATGACATCACTCTCATCAACTCGATCAAACAATCACTTCAACTTCTTCCAGAATTGATGAGGGTAGTCAATTCCACTGAGGTGAAATTGAATCTCCTATGAGATGTAGGTAATAATGATCGCTATATAGCCTCATCCTTCTTTCCATCAAAAATGAACTTGTGATGGTCATATATTAGATTTGGAATTGAAGCCTTCATATGCTACCACAATCCTTTTCTCTTTAGTAGGGTTTCCATTTCTGGTTCCCATACTGCATAATTTGATCCATTCAGAACAACATGAGCAATATTTGAAGCCATATTCGATATCTATATAGATTTGTCTATTTCAGTAAGTTCTAATCATCAAACCACAGCCCATATTCAATCACAAAGTATATATGAATCAACAAGGTTTGTAGATAGTAGGTCTAGGTTCAAACCATCGAATTTGATACCATGTTGGGGAATATAGTGGAACATGACATGAAACAAAGAACACAGTATTATAGTTAATTGAAGAGGAACAAATTTTTTTGAAGAAAAAGGTTGTGTCTAAAGACATCATCACAACACATAATCAAAGTGCACTTTGATAATAATATCACAGTGCATGTTGCACATCTTTATGCATGTGATCTGTTGCAAAATATCCACGATTGAGAAAAACCCAAGGGGTATGATTTTATAGTCTCAAGATCTAACCAACTTCTATAGATTCTAGAAGATATTGTCCACATGCAATCATCCTTTGTTATACTTGACTCCACTAAATCCACTTTGTCATGTAGGCTCAACAAGAATCAACCTGACCTGTTATCCTTCCAACTCATAATATATTTTTGGGTTGGTCGATCCACTGCCTAAATATCTTCGATTGTTGGTCGATTGTCCAACCGAAAGGCATGTCAACTACTCGATTGATTGTTGTAGTTTTTTGGTCAATATCTCAACTGACTACGTCTATATTTACGTCAACCTCTTGACCGACTGAACCGAGGATATGGGTGATGAAGTATCAATTCTTTATGTTCCAACATATGGTGTATAAAAGTTATAGTTAACTAACAACTTGTCACCAGGAGATAAACTATGTATTATATGCACAACAAGAAATATGGATGCCTTCCTTTTCATAAATGATTATTTTTCATTGAGTGTTCCTCAAAGGAACAATTTTCACTGACTAGTGAGTACCTACATATATTTATGAACCCTACAATGTTCCCATAAGCTTGTTGAAGACCATCAATATATAACAAGTCTTTCATGTTCAAGTTTCAAAAATCATAATCGTTCATGAACATACTATACATGAAAATTTTATCTTTGTATTTAAAAATATTTAAAGAATCAAATCAGCTATAAAGACAACCACAATATGGAATAAGTGTTACTAGTTGTTTGGGAGGAATGGATACATGTAAAAGCATAAAAATCCCATGATTTTGAACATTTATTTTAGACTTGGCAATCATATATCTATTAGCACAAAAATAGAAGTTCGTTCCAACATCAGGCACATGCATGGAAGATGGCTAAGAACCATACAACTATCATTTTTAATAGGTTTGGTATTTACTTTGTAGATGGATAACAAGAGGGAATTCATTGCTACCTTCCAAAAATTGAATCCAATCTGGTTTTTACTTGTACGTTTTTTCTCTCAACTCATAAAACATTTTGGATCTCCTAGTAGAGATTTTTTTTATAGTATTGATATCATACTTTGGCTCACTAGAAATATCCACTGAGTCAACGGAAGGAGATGGGTTGGTCAATTTAGAACCAACATTAGTTGATATATCTTCTAAAGTTTCAAAAAATGACAGTATGGAAGTGTTCCTACATGTCTTTTCTATATCACCTATTGGATTCTTGACCATGAAGGGAGGTACTAGACAATACAATTTGTGTAGTTGATCATTAATATAATGGGACAATGTTATATATCAAGGGTTCTCCTTCAACCATTTACATTTTTAAAAAACATATACCACTAGAGCCTCATAAAAGAGGTCCAATTCATGGTGTAAGACCATTTACCCAAGATGCTTGATCGAAGATGGCATGTTACAATTGGTAGGGTAAAGTAGTTGTGCATTTTCATCATAATATTCCCGTGGTATCTTTCTCCGGATAAGATATTGTGGAATTTTTAGACTAACAGGATATATTGTGCATACAAACTTAATCCTGAATTATGATATTACAAAAATCAATGATGATTTATTCAAATGAACATGCATACATAGTATAAATTCAATAAAATAAATGAATTGTAAATAAAATCTAGACGTATTGTAAACAACAGTGGAGAACATGAAGAACTTGCAATGATATGGAGTCAGCTAGAATCTAAAGAATTGGCCATTTCATACTATAACAATTTTCCCCTCAGTTGAGCCAAAACCATCATCAATACATGAATAAATTCTTAAAATAATGTTTGGGAAGCATAGAACAATCTCACTTCAAACATAATTTTAAATGTCTTATAAAATTTATTGGTGCGCTTAATTAATTTTTTGTGCATTGTTGTATTTGTATATACAAAATTCATTGTATCGCTAAATTATGATATGCATCGAAGAGTGACCCCTATTTTTTCCTTCACAAAGAAAAACCTCCATAAAATTTTAATTATGGGGCTTTGCATTTTTAATTTGTTGTTGTATTTGTATATACAAAATTCATTGTATCGCTAAATTATGATATGCATCGAAGAGTGACCCCTATTTTTTCCTTCACAAAGAAAAACCTCCATAAAATTTTAATTATGGGGCTTTGCATTTTTAATTTGTCAGTTAAATTGTTTGTTAGTGAAATTTTACATAAAAAAACATACTGGTGTGCTTTAAACTATACAATGCACCAAAAAAATGTGTTACAAAAAATATAGCGTGTGTCTTTATCATTAATGTGTCAATATATAGAATGAAAAAAAGAGTGGGAATTTTATTTTTTGAAATTTTTGTTTTTATAAATGAAAACCCTAATAATTATTTCATTATTTTCCCAAATTTTAAAGGGGATATTTGTTCAAGAAAGATTTACGAACAAATACCTTGGAGTGGGTATATTTTTTTGAAGAGCCAAATTTGTAAGGAACCATTGTAGGTCACACACAAATTTGTAGAGGAGATATTTCATGTATTTGATTTCATTCAATTGATAATCTCAATCATTCCCCTGTTTTATTCAAACACTTTTCAACGTACTCTCAAAAGAATAAAAGGGTTTCGTAGTTTCTTTGGTATTGAAAGACCTAGTTTTCTTGTTGTTTCTCTTGGTTTCCCTCTCTATGTTTCATAAGCATAATTTTTTTCAAGCACTAGATTTTTATAGGGTTTCTATATTTGTATATAGGGAAATTGGTACCCATCACAATGGTACCACACATTTCATTGCATCATAATGGTAGAATATACATGATTATGTAAATCAATAAACGTACATTTTCCCTTGCTTTAGGGATGCAACCTCTTTAGCTAGTGCATCATACATGTTGTTTAGATGTTGGTGAACATGATAATATTCAACAGATTGAAATTTCTCCCCCGCTTGTATAATTCTTTTGAAGTTGCTTTAAAAACTAACATGTTTGAAATTATGAGTGTTTTGAGGGCCATTGATAAGTATTTTTGAATCCCCTACGACAATAATATAATTGTTATGGTCTTCCCATATCATTTTTAATCCCATATAAATTGGCAGTGCCTCGACTTGATTATTGGAAGAATATCCTATGCCTAAAGCCTCCCCTTGCATTTGTTTCCAGTGCATGCAGATATGTTATGAATAGGTGTAACAATTACATATTGGCTACATTTTTATTATTGTGGACATTTAAATTTTCCCATTTTATATGATGATGTGTCTCTTATTCATATATAATAAAACATGTTTCTTATTTTATTATGTTGTAAAATGTTGTGCTACTAATTAATTAATATATGGATGATTTATATTGTTAAAAATAATAGAGTTTTAATCTATTGGATAATGCATTAATGAAATCATTATATCAAAACATAGTAATGAAAAATATAAAAATGAATATTATTATAAAAAAATATTTGATTTGAGATGATTAATTGAAAATTTGTAAAAAAACAATTAATTAAAATATATACATATAGCGCATTGTATTATTTTGAACTCAATAAATGTTGTGTTACTAATGTATTTTTATGGTTACTTTGATACCAATATGATATCTAAACTACCATGTATATTTCAATGGAATAACTCGTCTCAAAAGATCTTTTATTATACTTAAACATTTTATTATGTCAATTTTTTTTCCTTTAATCATAGATTTATAATAAACAACTTAATTGTTAAAATTGATCAAACAAATTAAATGTGAAAATGAAATAATAATAAAAAAAACACACCATCCACACAAATGAACACAATATGTATCCTCAGAACAAAATATGGGAGAAAAACTAACTAGAACACAAGGCTTATGCTCTCCTCTCTTTTCCTCAATAATGAAATGCAAGTATGATGAAAGGGGTGGTTACATTGTGGGGTATCCTATGATATTGAATAATTGGATAATACATACTCTTCTTCTTTGATCTATTATGCTCTCAAATACCACTATGTAGATGCTCTACTCAACTATGGAACAAGTAAAACATAAACTAATGGAGCCCCTTCTCCTCTTAGTCATCTTTAACATAGCCGGATAGTTGTCTAGGTTTAGGGTTTTGACTTCCTCAAGTTTCAATTAGTGATAAGGTTTGGACCTTCTAGAATCTTCTTGAAATTTCATATGCATATAGCCCCACATGTGTGAGTGATGGAACCATGGTGGTAAACAATGTATGACAACTTGCGTGAGGATTGACATTCACACAATCTTTGATTAATATCATTTTTGAATCGTTGTAAAGGTTTCAATGTGTAGATCAACGTTGATGGTGTGTGCATTAGCTATGAAATTTGGAACACCAAAAATGTCATTTAATGGTTCAAAATGGCCCTCTAAGGTTTTAGGCCCTGATTTTCCAAAGAGGTACCTACAACTAAAATGGCCTTGCAAACCAGCTCTTCCATTTTTTCCACCCAAAAAGTAAAAATATAGATGAAAAATTGTATGATGATTTAATAATGATCATGCCTTGATACCCTACATCCATCTCCAATACCTACAATATATTGACTTTATTTTTCAGAATTTTAAACCCCCATTTATGAATGAACATAATAAGGTATTTGTTCAGAAACTGAATTATGCCAATCGAAACTGATTATAAAATTCAAAACTTATAAATAAATTCTCTTTTGAATTCAAAGTATTCCATTCAATTTCAGTTAGCGGAATTCATAACAAAATTCATTTTTTTTCATGTACAGTAGTAGACCCACTTCATTTCATTGTAACATCAAATATTACATACAATATACTACCATGAATTTACAAACCAAGTATATAATCTCTGTTCTACGACCTTTCCTAGAGATTCATACCGTAAAGTGTTGACATAATGCTATCCACATCAGAGTTCAAGTCGCTTTCCCATTATCCTATGTTACAAACACTTCATGAATGGATCTGATTTCATAGATCGTTCTATTGGAACTCCATTGGGATGGGACGTCAACGTTCTCATATCCAGCGCTCCATTATATATATTGTTTCTTTGATGCCACTTATTCGTCAATCGCCAAGACTGTTCAAGAGACACTATCTAACGGAGTTCAAAGGCTCAACCCTTTCCATGTTCCAAATAATCGATTAGCTCTCCACAAGATCAAATATAAAGCATCCCTTGCAAAATACAAAAGGACAAAAAACACTTCAATTATATGGGCTCCGAGCTCTGAATATGACCGGTCGACTAATCTTGCACACGTCACTGCAATCAACACTATTTACCCTGCAATAATTATGTACTTTCGAATTCTTTGATTTCACAACAATTTCCATTAGCGCCCAATACAGAGGGAATTTTTACAAACATTCAATACAATCAAGAAACTCACACCATTCTAGAATTTTAATTGGTTCAAAGAAATAAACATATAGTAATAAAAAATTGACTTCTTGTTTAGGTCTATTCAACCCTCTATACACTCACACTCAACCCTCTATACACTCACACTCATACACATATCTATGCCTAGCAAAGTCCTTTTATTATCAACCAAACAAGATTGATCAGGATCATGGAAAAAATAGGATCGGATCTTTTCCAACACAACAGAAACCTAAATTTGACCAAAACAAACCGATTTGGATTCTAGAGAATAGGAGCAAATCCACCTATTTTCCTAACCTATATAACTCTTCAACCTCCTACCTAAATCAAGAAAAAATATTACATTCATGGAAAGATAGCATTATTCTTCTTGAACATAATAGATTATTACAGCTTGAGAAAAAAAATAAAACATCTACAATGAGGAAACAAATTTTTTCTAGAAACCAAATATTAAACTGACTTTGAAAGATGCTCCCCATCAAACTCTCAGGGAAGAAAATACTTGTTCAAGGGATTGTTGCAATATTTTTTCAACACTTGTAACATATTTATAAATTTCCACTGTTGTCATCCATATGGCGTCCTCAAGTGGTTGTTCCTTCAACTTGATCAAGTACTCGAAATACTCTTTACCCCTTGTCTTCTTTACTACCTTTTGATCCAATATAGATTCAATCTGTTTTTGCTGAGATGTAGGTAGTTGTTTATGCCTGTTCAATAGTCTAAATGGTGTCATTTTCAAGTGCATCTCTTAAATTGTCTATTACTTCCTTGAATGGGTACAAATATGATACATTAAAAATTGGAGAAATTCTAGTGTTACTTGGAAATTATATTTCATAAGCATTTGAGGAAAACTTCTTCAACACTTTACATGGAGAAATATTTTTAAGTTTTAATTTATTATACTCCCCTCTAGGAAACCTTTCTTTTCTGAGGTGTGCCATGAACAAGTCTCCAACTTCAAAATCCATCTATCTTCATTTCAAGTTTTCTCTATGTTTGTACTTGATGATGTTGTTATGTAGTTGCGTCTTAGCTCTTTCCTACATACCTACTGCAAAATATTCAACATCAACACTTCTCATTTCTTGTTTTCCTAGATCTCTTAACTCATAAATCCCTCTAGGATGCATTCCATATAAAATTTGAAAGAGACTCAAATATATGCTCCTATTAGGTGAATCATTATATGAAAACTCAACTTGTGCAAGCAACTGATCCCATTTATTGCGATGCTCACCTACCATATATCTTAGAATATTCCCCAAACTCCTATTTACCACCTATGTTTTCCCATCAGTCTGTGGGTGGTATATTGAACTAAAGTTGATAGTAGTTCCTAAATTTTTCCACAAATTTCTCTAAAAATGACCTACAAATTTGGCGTCTCTGTCAAAAACAATACATTTTGGCAAACCATGAAACCTGACGACTTCTTTAAATAAAAAATGGGTTGCATAATTTTTTTCTTACAAGCTATAAAGCATGCCATTTTTGAGAATCTATCAACATCCACATAAATATAATCATTACCTTGTTTAGTTCTTCGCAAACCTCACACAAATTCCATACTCACATAATCACGTGGTCTATTTGGGATTGGTAATGGATGATACAATCCATTGTTCTACCTACTTCATTCTCCATGTTGACAAACCTTGCATCTTTTAACAACTTTGTTCACATTAGTTTGAACACTAGGCTAGAAATAAAATAAAATTAGATGAGAAAATGTCTTGTCTTGTCCAAAATGTCTTTCTAATCCACCAATGTGCTTTCCTTTAAAAAAAAATCCTCTCATTAAACACCTTGGAATACACAAGTTACTGCCTTTGAATAATAAGTCAGCTTGTATTAGGTAATACAAGCATGGAATCATGTCTTTTCTTACTGGATTTTCATAGGATGCATATAGATCTTTAAAATCTACATCATCTTTATACATTTCTTTCAATTCATCAAACCCCAAAACATTTACTTCAATGCTTGTATGATGGAATAAATTCCTTATCATAAGAGGAACAATTTTGTTTGGATTCATTTAACTTTTCACTAAAATAAACAATTGGTTTCTTTTCTTAGCTTGGAACAACTCCAATTACAGTCCCACTTGCATCACATTCAACTTGAAAGAGTTTACTAAATTTTGGAAAAGCTAAAATGGGTTGTTTTTTCATCTTCTTTTTTAAAAATTTAAAACTTTTATCATCTTTATCTATCCATTTAAATGGTTTTTTGTTTCCTTTAATTGATTATGTTATTGGAGCACATATCCCACTAAAATTTCTAATGAATTCTCTATAAAAACTTTCCAATCCATGACAACTCCTTACCTCAAAAACACTCCTTGGAGTAGGAGAGTGCATGGCATCCTTCACCTTCTCTTGATCCATTTGCAAGCCATCTCTTGATATCATAAAACCGAAGTAGACCAACTCTATTTTCACAAAACTACACTTTTTCAAATTGATTATAAGTTTTTCCTAGTTCAATTTATCTAAATCCCATATGAGGTGCTTCAAATGTTCTTCCCTAGACTAATTGTAGACCAGAATATCATCCACATAAACTATGATGGAATTACCAATGAATTCTTTGAGTACTTGATTCATCAACCACATAAAAGTGTTAGGGGCATTGGTAAGTCCAAAAGGCATTACCAACCATTCATACAATTCATTATTTGTTTTAAAGGTTGTTTTCCGTTCATCCCCTTCCCTAATTCTCATATGATGGTACCCACTTTTCAAATCTGATTTTGAAAAATACTTAGCACCACTCAAAAAATCCATCAATCATAAATTTGAGGTAATGGAGATCTATACCTAATTGTAATTTTGTTTATTCATCTATATTTTGTGCACATTTTCTATTCTCCATCCTTATATGGACTTAAAACCCTAGGAACAATGCATCGGTTAAAACTTTTTTTGATCATACGTTTGTCCAACAATTCTTGTACTTGGTTGTAAACTTCATCATTCTTCTGTGGGATCATACAATATGTTTCGTTATTAGGAAGATTAGCCTCTAGTATTGAATCTATGTGATGACTAATGCTTCTTAATGGAGGTAAATCACTTGGAAAATCATCAACCACAATGTCATCAAATTCACTCAACAGAATTTGAACTTCTTAAGGTTAATCATCTAAATTGGTGCTTGTGAGAATTACCTTCAACTTTCCAATTAAGACAATGTGTATCTCCTCCTCTTTTGTTTCTTGCAATAATTCCTTTCCACTAACCAATAACACTTTACAGATGACTTCTTCAGTTATATCTTTATCTTTTAATGGAAAAATAGTGTGCTTCTCCCTATCCTTTTGAAAAGTATAGGTGTTGTTCTTTCCATCATGTATGGCCCTCCTGTCAAACTTCCATGGTCTACCTATCAAAATTTCACACGCATACATAGGAATAAAATCACAAAGTACCTTGTTCTTTTATATTCCAATATTAAATTCCACTTCACACTCGTCATTCACCAATAGTTGATGTCCCTTTTATAGCACTGAAACCTTATATGGAACAAGATGTGTTGTCTTCTTCAAAGATAACTTTTCAACCATCTCTCTAGACACCAAATTATCAATACTTCCACTATCAATAATGAGTTTACAACATTTAGATTTTCTCTTATGAATATTTATAAAAATTGTCCTCTTTTGTGTAGGTTAATTTCTTTGTGATATTTCAACAATACTCTTTTCAACAAAAAAGATTCCAAATTCAAGAGCATTCTCGTGCATAGGCGAACCCACACATTCTTCCTCTTCCTGAACAACATTTACAGTCCCTCTACTTGTGGAAGCATTTTCTAGATAATCATATGATCTATGCCCAAAATTATTACATATAAAACATCTAATAGAAAAAAGCCTACCATTTTCATAAGGTCTTCTTCCTCTGAAATCACCACCTCTTGGTGACTATTCCTATTGATGTGAGCTATTGGTTTCTTCCTTTTGAGCTATATATCTCCCTCAACCACTTTGTTTTCCTCTGCCTCTTGTTGAACTATGACCTCTCCCTCTTTGATTTTCCTTCCTGGTTAACTTTTATTTTTCCTTAAGAGAAAACATATATGCTTCATCAATAGTATTAGGAGATAAAATACCAATTTCACCTTGAATTTCATATATTAATCCATTAAGATATCTAGTAAATTTCTATGGGTTTTCTGTAACCACCC
>CBVK0102601030.1:0-15929 GCA_900067695.1 Picea abies
TAAGAATGTTTTAATAGACTTAAAATTGTTTAAGCTCAAAGACAACTGATTCACCCCCCCTCTCAGATGTATTAGTAATTTCAACATCTAGGCATTGGGATTTCTACCTGCTCCAATAAGAAAAAATACCTACAAACTCATGAACTTTGAATCTCAGGGATCGGATGGTTGACGCTTACCTCATATCGACAACCTACGCTTACTCTGAGCTTCAAAGATTCTCACGCGTTGAAACACACTTCCCTCCAGAGTGCCTAGTTTTGAATACATGAAGGGCTTCAATCAACAGTCCACACATCCTCACCAATGGAAGATCGAGATGTGATCTAGCCTTTGAGCCTTCTAGAAATTTCAACCCAAAACCAAATAACACCTAAAAACTTCTAGAATGTTGAATTCTGAACTCCAAGATCTGTCAATATGTGTTCCTTTCACCAACAGCTAGGATATGATTCAGGCTTAAGATATTTGGGAGTTCTTTTCACTCTTGCAACAATAATTCAAGTTCCTCGGATAACCAGACTTTTGGATACACGTTTATCCATGGACAAGTGTCCTCCATCTACTAATGGTCCAGATTGATTTTAGGCTTCGGGATATTGGGGAATTTTCTTCCTCCACAACACATACATAAAAAATTATGAATTTGCGAAGTCTGAAGGAATTATAGGGTTAACACCCATGCTCCCTTCCTAGATATGATGATTGCAAAAGTGTTGTCTCCTCCCTAGGCGGATCTCATCCGATCAACCTCCAAACAAAAGGGATTCTTCCTATTGAGAACTAAATCTCTCTATCCTTCTTGAGATTTGTCAAATTTAAGAGACTCATACCCTCGCACACACTTTTCTCTACTCCTGAGCTTGAGACTTAGAAAAATCTCCTGCGCACTCTTTGTTCTCTCTCTCCTCTGAACCTTTTCAACAATTTTCTAAGTGTTGGCCCTGTGCACACTTTGCACGGTTCTATACTTCGATGTTTTATACTCAAACGAGTATATGTGCACTTCTTGCACTCACTCAACTAAATTCACTCTATCTCTCCTAAGATGGAATCTCTCATTCTTATCCTTAAGGTAGGGAACATACCTCAACAATTCCATAAATATTTTTCCATACGCATCCAGGGTAAGCTACCCCATCTTAAGCTCATAGAATTCGTTTATTTTGTCATCATACTTTTTTTTATACACGAAATATTTGAAAAGGTATCTCTCAAACCATTTCCAGGTTATTTTTCTTTCCTTTATCCCTTTTATTTATTTGAGATCTTCCCACCAAATGTAAGCCCCTCCATTCATGTTAAACACTGCAATCCTTGCCTTAGTATTGTATGAATAATTATGTACTTCGAAGTACTTTTTCAAGATAAATAGCCATTATTTGAATTCTCTCATTTATTTATTTCACCATCAAAGGTAGCTTGTTTAGACTACTTGAATTCTTTAGTCAAAAAACTATGATAATTATTCCTCTTTATCTTCTTATAATTATTGAATTTTGTGCCACTACTAGACTGTTCTACTAAATTATTCTTCTGACTAGAGGACTCTGTGGAAATTCATTCACTCAATTTTTCTCTCCTAGTGCCTTGATGCTTTATTTTGGAAGAACCCATTCTTGCATCATTGTGATCCATCCCATGTTTTTGATCACCCGAAGGGGTTTTCAACCTCTCTCACTACTGCAATTTTGTATTGTTAGGGACTAGTTGTAGATGTTTTTGAATTTCATACAGAAACTACAATAGTATTGCATTCATCTCTTCTTGTTCAGAATGGGATCTCATAATCATCTCATTATCTTCCTTCATACTTCTAACAATGTCCATAAAATAAGGAGGGGTTTCCCTATCCCTCCGACCATCAAACTCCTCATCTCTGAGTTGTGAGATGTCATCCATGTTGTGTTGAATGATTCACTTCTGTGAAATTTTCAAAGTGTCCTATGTGTTGAAACAACAATTACCATTATCATTTCATGTTAGTATTTCGGATCATACATTCTATACAACATAAAAATATTTTAAATAGTCATAAGAGGCCTTGGTGACCCATTCAAGCCTAGAGTTTAAACTCTTCTCTGATACCACTCTGTAACACACCCAACCACTAAGTGTCCTTATAAGGGATGGGGTATTAGAAATTTTTTGTTTTCTCAAATATTCTCAAATCATATTCTTTAGAACTCCATCATCTTCTACTCATCAAGAGCATTCCAACAACAATAATGTTGCTCAAAACTGATCTCTACAATGAAAGTTACGACCCTCCCAAGTTCTTGGGTTTTCTCCTTCTACACCACTAACTCGTGGCATCCACATGATACCTAGTCACACTTGTTATTTGACATGGCGACAACGTATATCCAACATGGCACATGTCTAACCTGCCACAAGGAAATTCCAATCCATGCAGGCCTTTCTTTCTTATCACTCATAATTTCTTCCAACACAGTCCTTATTTACCTTTGATGGATATGATATCAAAGAATATTCCCTTTTTATACCAACCATTTGAAGTTAGAATAGTTTGAGGAAATCCACTACTCCGAACTCAAGGTATTAAGGAATATTCTCTTCTCTTCGATGAGTAGTGTAGATGGACATCATGGTCATCTAACCAATGGTCAAGTTATTCCCGACATCCAAGATTCATCTATTCCAAAAGACCCTACTCAAATTGTTGACCTGTTACTGATCGACATCTGTCGTCCCAGGGGAGTCCGAACTTCCTCACTAGAAACCATGTCATTCGTGAAATTCCTTGACATAGGTGGAATAGGTAGTATATAAACAACTACCACAACATTTCTACACTGATTGACCTACAGTTTAGTTCTTTCGCCTATCAGAATCTCTCTTCGAAGCCATGGGAGGAATACTTTGAATCCTTCATAGTCACACTCTAAAAACAATCAACTCTAAGACAACCAAAATTGCACTTGATCCAGTCGACTAATCAACCATTGACACGTGTCTTCACAATATCGCTTTCTTCTCACATCGCTACATGTGACCCACAATGATAAAAAGTTGAGGTTTCTTCTCACCCGTTTCCAAATATATGACCCAAAATAGCTCAAATTCAGAGTCTCTCCTTTGGAGTTACTTTTCCAACACATGAGATTCATTCCTGAAAACCCCACTCCAAAAGGTTCTCTTTAGAATCTCTCATTTTGAGTCCTTGCCACAATGTCTGAGGTATCTCTCTGACAACTTAACTATGAACAACCCACTGATCAACAATCATGATATCTTCATATTAATGACTTTTTTTCTCCACTGACTAACACATGGTTTGAAGGAGTCATAATTGTTCATTCTAAGGTCTTAGCCCTTTTTCAAGTTCTACAAGACTTCGATTCTAACTTTTGAAAACTCAAATAAAATTCTATGGTTATTATGAACTATCAAACTTAAGGTTAAAACCTCACAATATTTGCAGTCCATGTACACAAGGAACAATATAGAGCATTCAAACAGGTAATAGTTCACCATTAGTAATTTTCATGAATTAACAAAGTAATAATAAACATCCTAACACGGGTCATATTAGAGTATTCAAAATCATATGTTAGGTACACAAAATCTCTCTTAGATTTAGACATTCATATATGGTATCATACAATTGTTCCACTCATGAGAATTCACATAAATCATTCACAGTTAGTTGTAGTACAGATGGTCACTTATCTGATAATAAAGTTGTTCACAGTTAGTTGTAGTACAGATGGTCACTTATCTGATAATAAAGTTGTCAAATCCAATTGATTGAGAGAGGATGCCTCTCCTCCCAACCTTCGGACTTGTTGTAGAATCACTTCCTACAACACTCCACCCTCGTTCCAAGCCATGATACCACTAAGGAAATTCAATCACCAGGGTTCCAATTTAGTGATGATCCAAGACGGTTACTCTCCTTCCTCCTCTGACACAACATATTTTTCCACCTCCCAATGAGCTTTGGGTATATGCAGGTTTATCACGTGGTTTCTCAACTAGATTTCCTCTACACAAGGGATTCCCTTCTCTTCTAATCTTTTGGCAACCTCTGCTTACCAGTGCCATTTTTTTTCAAGTAAGTACCAAGTTGCAACCCACTATTTCTCAAGTTCGGGAATTTGGGTCTTCTTTGTTTAGGGTGATCATCAACAACTCATAAAAGATTTATATTTTCTTCCAGAAATCTATTATTTTCTTTCATAGTCAAAACATCCATGATTTTCCACTATGTTACTCAACTTCGAGACTTTTCTTTTCAGTCTTATATTGCGATGTCTCTCCTCTATATGAATACACTCTATATGCATGTTTTTTCTTGCAATCCTCTAATCACAATGTTGGGGTATGCTCTCATGTGTATGTGATTAAAAACTCTCCATAATCCATGTTTATAGCATTTTTCCTCCTATGGTATTCTTCTCCATCCCCATTGGGATATTTGTATCATTCTATAGGCATAACCTATAGTCTATGCATCATAATCTGAAGGTGCAGATCCATGGTACATTTCCCTTCATCTTTTTAATTAGCCATTCTCTCTCTGTATGGGACAACTACCATATTCATTACTACTCAACCACCTCTATGACCTTCTCTTTGATGGTCATGTGGTCTCCTTCATCAATCTGGTGTGATGATAAGTGAATTCATTATGTCTACAAGAATATATTAGCTTGTTGTGAAAGCTTCCTATTTTCTTCATTGATTCATCTCAGCTCCACTTGACTCCACCAATCCATTAGTCCCTCTACCTCACCAATTCCATCTGGTGTATCATGGCCAATACTTATCAAGGTTTTTTCTTTCTCTCTAAGTCAACAATTTTGGTGTTTATATTAAATCAAAACACAATTACATGCCTCATATTGTTAGAGTTCATCCATTTGTACTTATTATCAACCATGAAAAGACAATAATGATTCATCTTTACATCAAACAATCTTGGTTCCATTACCCAACCTTTGTGCTAGGGGGCTTTCTTCAAGGGTTGACATCAATGACAACCAACCTTAATCAACAATTTAGTGTACTTGACGACTCCACCATAGTGGATTGATGTTATGCCTAGCGGTTATTAATTGTTGCATATATTTGGTGGTTATTTCTTTCCCTTCCCATTAGGACCTTCCCTTTTGTATGCATAATGTTGGATTGTGACTCTAGGCAGTCACACTGGTAATGAGGTCCCCCTCACCCCCAACAAGTAATGTAAGGTGGAATCTGCACATTACTTTGTGGAGATCTCTTAAATGAGTTCCCTCCCTTGGAACCCTTGACCCTCCTAATAACTCCTCATAAATTTCTTGGGATTACATATGTGATTAACGATGTCTAGGATGTTGCACTAGCTACCATTGAAAAACATATTGCAACCACAGAAGGAGATCCTCTATTTCCATAAGGAGGTGGCCTAGAACTTCCTCACCTAGAGAAGTTCTGAGGGACCTTACCCATGAATCCTGGTTGTTTTGGAATAGTATATCTCATGCCTTCTTTTAAATCCATGTGTTATTTTGTGTAACTATCACTTTCAAATTCTTCAGCATCTAATGATGGTTTTCATATCCGCATCATGGCCCTTATCTTAAGATTTAACCCGTACACAAAACGATATGTTTGATGCTAATAAGTGTCCATGTATGAGACATAATTGACTAGCTCCATGAACCTTATGTGACACACCCAACCCCTAAGTGTCCTTTTAAGGGGTGGAGTATTGGAATTTTCACTTTTCTCAACTATCTCAATCCCTCTTTCACAACTCCATCGTCTTCTTCTCATCGAGAGCTTTCCAATGGTGGAAATTTTTCTCAAAACTAAGCTCTAGATCAAAATTTATGGCCTTTCGAAGTTCTTTGTTTTTCGACCTCTATACCATTGACACGTGGCATCCATGTGATAGCTCGTCACACTTGTCATCTAACATAATGACAGTGTTGCACCTATGTGGCACTTGTAAATTCTACCATGTGGAGGTTCCAATCCACACGAGACTATCATTGCTATCGCTCAGACTCACTACTAGTACCCTCATCACTCACCTCTGGCAGATACGGTATCAAAGAATATTCCCTTTCAATTCCATCTATTTGGAGCTAGAACAACTTGAGTAGTTTCATTGCTTTGAAATCAAGTTATAAAGGAATATACCCATCTCCTTGATGGATGGGCATAGATGCAAGTCGTGATCTTCTGACATATAGTTGAGATCGATTTGAGGCCTAAGATTCTTCATATTGATTGACCACACTCGACTAATCCATTGATGGGTGAGTGACACCCGTCGCCCTAAATTCACTTTGGTTGTCACATTGGTGTGCCACATCATCCATGTCGTTATGACTATATTATTTGGCGTAGACGAGACTCATGGAAAATCGATCGCTATCGAGCCATCTCTCCATGCCCCAACATATGGTCAATATCTTCCCCCTATTGGGCTCACACTCCTAAGCCATCAGAGGATTACTTCGAAAACAATCAATGTTGGGCCAACTCAACTCATAATCAATCTAGTCACTTAATCATTTGTTGACATGTGTCTTCGCACTGACGCTCCCCATCAGCTCTCACCCTTCTGAATTAATAGTGGGACCCATAATGATCAATGGTTGGGGATTCATCCCTCCTGCTTACAAATCTATGGAACAAACGGGAACGGCTTCAGGGTCCTTCCTTCAGAGTTACTCTCTTAGCACATGAGATTTCCTTTCGAAGGATTCACTCTGAAAGGTTGGTTTTGGAGTCTCTCGTTCAAAGTCTTTCCCACGATTTTCGAGGGGTCTCTCTGACGCGGTGACTCTAAACATCCCACCGATCAATGGTCATGATCTCTTAAGATCAATGAATGTGGTTCTTTGCTGACCAACACGGGATTTATAGAATCATAACTGTCCTCTCTAAGGACTTGGCCATTTTTCAATTTCTGCAAGACTTTGATTTATGTCTTTCGAGAACTCGGGACGATTCTATGGCCTTTACAAAATGTTAAACTTGAGGTTAAAGGCTCGCATGATTTTCAGGCTCTCCACACCGGTAATATATAGAGTATTCAAGCAGGTATTAGTTTGTATCTATTCATTTTTGTGATTTAACCAGGCAATAGCATACATCACAACATAGTTCATCTTACAACATTCAAAATCATAGGTTAAGTATACAAATAGTCTTTTAGACTTAGACATTCATATGTGTTATCATACAATTTTTCTATTTCTGAGCATTCACATAAATCATTTACAATTAGTTTCAGTACAAATGAACACTTATCTGATAAGGAAATGATCCAATCCAATTAACTGAGAGAGGATGGCTTTCCTCCCAACCTTAGGATTTGTTATAAAGTCACTTCCTAGAACACGCCACCCCCATGCCAAGCTATGATACCACCAAGGAAATTGACTCGACAGGGTTCCAAGTCTGCGATGATCCTAGAAGGTTACTCTCCTTCCTCTGACACAGCAGAAGTTGCCACCTGCCACTGAGCTTTGGGTCTCTGTAGGTTTATCAGGTGGTTTCTCAACTCGATTTCCTCTGCACAAGGGATTCCCTTCACTACTTATTAGTCCCTTGATGACCTCCCCTTACCAGTTCTAGTTTCTATATAGTAAGCACCAAGTTGCAACCCATTATTTCTCTGTTTCAAGAATTTGGATCATCTTTATTCAGGATGATCATCAACAACTTAGACAAGCTTCATATTTTCTTCCATAAATCTATTCTTTTATTTATTAATCAACACATCCACACTTTTGTGTTATGTTTCTTATCTTTGAGCCTTTTTTCTCTTCTTGGTCTTTTATTACCCTCCTTCAGTCTTTGGGTGTCGTCTATGTTTTGCAGGGTCTCTCTTTATCTGTTTCCCTACTCTCCTATGTGTGTTTGTTTTTCTCCATATCCTCTCATCCTGTGTATGTTGTGTTTTTCCTTCCCAATCTTCTTTTCCATCCCCTCGAGATATTTGCAGCGTCCTACAAACATAACCTGCAATCCTCCCTTTATAATCTAAAAGGGTGGTTTTTGGTACATTCCCCGTCGGTTATTCAATTGGCCATTCTTTCTCTATATGGTCCAACCGTCGTGGTAATTACTACTCAACCACCTCTATGGATTTATCTTTAATGATCATGTGGTCTCCTCCATCAGTCTGGTGTGTTGGTATTTGAAGTCATCATGATTGTAAGCATATATTAGCTTGTTGTGAAAGCTTCATATTTTCTTCACTGATGCATATCATCTCCATTTAACTCAACCATCCCATTAGTTCTCTACCTCATCAATTTCTTCTGGTGTATCATGGCTAGTACTTATCAAGGTTTTTCCCTCTTAGTCATCAGTTTAGTGTTTATATTAAATCAAAACACAATTACATGCCTCATATTGTTAACATATGAAGTTTGTGCATAATTACAATCTTGGGAGAAAACAGGGTGTTACATGCAATATCTAGGTCATATTGTATCTCATGAATGTGTCAAAGTGGATCCTAAGAAAATTAAAGCTATGAGGTAATGGCCATCTTTTAAAACCTTGAAGAGTATTAGAGGATTCTTAGGATTGATAGGATATTACTACAGGTTTATCAAGAATTACTTGTACTTTGTCTTGAATTATAATGTGACCTAGGTATTCAACATATGAGGCCCCAAAATAATATTTGGCACATCTAATGAATATCTAGTGGTATCATAGGAGTTGTAATAATCTAAAACAATGTTCTATGTGGTATTCCCATGTTTTCTTGTAGATCAAGATGTCATCAAAGAATACCAACATAAAAGTATGTGGCAAGGGTAAAAAAGTCTTGTTCATGAGATGCTAGAAGATGGATGTAAAATTGTAAAGGCCAAAGGGAATCGCTAAAAAATCATAATGACCTTCATGTGTATGGAAATTTGTCTTAGGGATGTCTTCCTCTTTCATCCTAATTTGGTGGTATCTAGAATGAAGGTCAAGTTTAGTGAGAAACTTTTCTCCATAAAGTTTATCCAAGAGGCCATCAATAACTGAGATAGGAAATTTTTCCTTGATCATCAACTTACTGAGAGCCTATAAATCAAAACACATGTGCCAGTTAACTTCCTTCTTTAATACCATGACAATTGGTGATGAGTAAGGGCTATCACTAGGACATATGAATCCCATCTCTATCAATTCCTAAATGATCTTTTCAATTTCATTGATCTATGCAAGAGGGTGTGGATGCACATTTGGTGGTTCACTACCTAGAATGAGGGGGATGCTATGGTCATGCTCCCCACATGAATATTGTGAACCCTATGGTGTTTCAAATACCTATTTATGCTCAAAAAGGACAAACTTCAAATTATGGTGAATCTCTTGTGCACTGGTCTCGGTACTTGTATTGCATTGAATTATACAATATACCTAAGTGGACTTTATTAAATAACTTCTCCATATAATGGGAGTGGATAATTTTAGAGAAATCAAATGTAATCCCCTTGAGGGTATGTTCCTTCCATTCCTTAGTGAATCCCATGCTTAAATCCTTTAAATCCATGGTAATAGGTCCTAACCTACATAACCATTATGCCCCAAGAATTATATCACAACCACCCATTTCAATAGAAAACATATGATTTTTGAGATGATAATCACCAATCTGTAGTTTCACGTTTTCACATCATCATTTCATCAAACCACCATTGGCTATCACAATTTAAAATTGAGATATAGGATGGACATAACAATGAGTTTCTTGTGCCACTCTCCTATGAGTAAAATTATGGGTCCTACCATTGTCAATAAACTCAATCATTTTGTTATGCTTTATGTAGCTAATCAATTTCAATGTTTCAAGTGCCAAGAAACCTCATAGCATATGGAGACAAAGTTGGGGTTCCTCACAAGGATCTTACAAGGGGTCTTTCTCATCCATGGAAGGATTGGTGTCTTTGAAGTATTTTTTAGGAGTATCTTCACTACGAATTTCTTCAAAGTATACTTTTTTTTTCCGCAATTGTTCCCTTTGAAATACCACCCATCAAAATTATAGAAAAGGTTGAAGCATTGGAATTCTACTATCTCTTTGCAAGATAACTTTTGGACTCTTATTGGATAAGACGTGAAGGATTTGGGGGTAGTGTCCATGGGAGGGACAATGTGAGTAGGGAATGAGGATCTTGTGGTTTGGGCATTTATCACAATCCCAACTTCTTTAGCTTTGTCTTGCAATCTTCCAACCATGTGTTTAGGTATTGCATCATGACATGTTTTCTAATTTTCTCCTTATGACCATAGATAAAACATTATTTGAGAAAAGAATCAAATGGGCCTTTTGTGTTGATTGTTGTTATCTTAGAGGTTGTAGTATAGTCAATGATTATTCTTTTTTGGTGCAATTTGGTCAGTCATCCCACATAATGAGTGACATGTTCAAAACAAGCATAAAGGACCTTCACAAACTGGGTTCAAGCAATGTAGATTCTATAGGATTTCTTATACCATTGAAACCATTGTCAACATTCTACATCCAAATATAAAATTCCCACTTTCAGTCTCTGTAGGTCATCCATGATTCCATGGAGAGACAAATAGTGTTCCATTTGGGTAACCCAACATGTGGGATCCAAACCATCAAACTAGTTCATGCCAAAATTTGGAAAATGATTCAACAAATTATGATCTTGAAAGGGTGGGGAATCCCCAAATTCATTCTATCAACACTCATTCCACACATGTTTCAATTTGATAAAAATGTGTCATTGCATTTGCATAAAACGTGACTCAAAAGTCCCTATGAGAACCTTATACCACTTAGATATTGTATTTATAGCATAGGAAAAGGTATAAGTGATAATGCTTTTCAATTGAGTATTCCACCCTTCTTAGACTTACACCCTCTGATTAATATGGTGCTACCTCTACCATACTTTTTATCTATGTTGGATATGTGAAAGGTGGAAAAACACTTCAATGCCATAGATATCAACATTGACTAGATTGAACAAGATATAATGACTTTGTCATGGACACTTATGGCTATATTGAACAAGATATAATGGCATTGTCATGGACACAAAGTCAAGAGGTACCCACTAATATAATATACAACTCTTTGGGGTTGGTGAAGGATAGCAACATCTTCAAAAAGGTTAGTGGTTTACTATAAAGTGGTTTCAAAAAACAATTCGTGATTTGATGTAGGAACATGATGTAAAAGGGAGCATTTCTTTCCACGTGGGAATGATTAATATGGGTGTCCATTAAACTTTACAAATTCTTGTGTGTTTTGCAACATTATAAGCCTCTCACAAAATAAAAATTTCTAACAGTCCAAAGAACCAAAACATAATTTTTGTTTGAAATTTATGTCCCGTAGAAATAGAAATTGATGTTACAAGTAAACCCCAAGCTACTTAGAGCACACCTACCTTTCGCCCTATGAGCAGATACAGAGCTTTCTGTTTTATTGAAAGCCAACTGTACTCATGATGCTTCGTGGCAAATATCACCGTTGGATAATTAGGGGAGATCCCACCTTGATCAAGATTCCAGCACTGAGAATGTTATTGGTGTCCATCCAAATGAATAGTTTTCCGAGAATGAGTTTCCACTTTCACATACCTTGTCAAATAGTGGCTGGTTTCCTCTCGCACCGCTATCGACCAGTCACCTCTTACATGCACTCGACAAAATCATAATTGACTTATATGTCTCTCTTGAAACTGAATTTCATGTATATCGCTCACCCTGGCTAAAACTTCATATAGGTAACGTTTGGATAAGAAAGGTGCGGTGGACTGCGATTTACGCTCCTGTGTCATTAGGGTTGTTGATTCTGTGTCCATGATTGTACAATGATAATGGGGTGGCAGAAGACATCATTATTTTGGAGAAAATTGCATGCCATCTACTTATCCTTCTGTCATCAATTTTGTTTTTTCGATTTTGGTGCGGACTACTTTTCTATTAGTGCTATGCTCACTCTAGAGAATTCTGAATATCAATGTGAATCAACTTCAGCAAACAACACTTCTCAATCCCCTTACTAAACGTTCCAATCATGATTCAGCAGCTGTGGTTTTTTTTGCTTAGAAATTACCCTGTATAACTATAGTTGCACTTTTCTAACGTTGCCATCAACTTTGTGGTTGATATTTGACATGATAGAATCTTAAAAAGAACGTCAATGCAGAAATGAGTCTGAGAATTATTGAAATTGCAATTGGAGCGCGAGAAATGTGAAGTTGTAGGTACTATCGATAACTACTATATGCGTTTACTTAAGACAGACAGCATTACGCAAATTCTTGTATCGCATGATAACTTGTCCAGACAGAACGAAGCAAAAAGAAAGCTGATAGAGAACCGGAAAGGCAAGGTTATTGTATATAATATGATAGCTGCGTGTACCAGATTGGGAAAGGCAAGGTTATTGTATATAATATGATAGCTGCGTGTACCAGATTGAAGGTTGACCTAATAGGGTTTATTGTTCGTGAAAATTTTGGTGAATACAGTGAAACGAGATCTTGCTGGATGCCGTCCATTGGTGAAATAGGTGGAAAAGTGATGAAATAATTGTTCTATATCCATCATAACGATCTGGTTTGTCTGATTTTCTTGGATGAAAAAATAACGTGGAAGATTTTGTGGAGGACGCAATAATGAAGGATGGAAGACTCCTATGAGCTAGACTTCATATTATAACACATATAGTAGTATATGTGTTATAATATAACACATATAGTATATGATATATGTTATAATATAACACATATAGTATATGTGTTATAATATAACACATATAGTATATGTGTTATATGTGTTATATGTGTTATAATACATATATATTATATGTGTTATATATGGGCTTAAAATTTAACATTACACATTACATTTATTTGTTTTTATTGTAATTTAGGTGGAACTATATGTTTGATAATAATGGCTAAATGTTATAGTTAAGAAATAGTTAAAAATAAAAAATGGTTAAAACGAATTTTCATATGTTGAATAATAATAACAAAATGCCATAATTAAAAAACGGTTAAAACAGATTTTTATTTTAGTGTTTGAGTGATTTTCAAATCCACAGATTCAAAACATTGTTAAAAGCTATCCAAACCTATAAATCTGTAAGCAATTTATCAAATTAACATAAGGTGTTGGAGCGTAATATGACTTGTGATGTGTTTTTGTGTCCTCACTGATTGCCGTTCATTACTCCAATTTTAATTTTATATGTGAAAAAGTGTCTCGCAACTTTACATATCAAAACTGAATGTTTATTATTAAGTTTGAATTAAACGAAATCGGGTTCGTCATAGCAAACTTCATGGTGTTTAGTTGTAGTCATATTATCCCATGTTTGTTTATCATTGGCGTTTGAGAAAAAGTAAGGATGGTAACTTAAATCTAATTATTCGACAACTTTTTTAATAGGTAAATTGATATATTTAGATAAGATCAGCGAATAAGCAATGATAAAGATTACCGTAAGAACTTCGGACATGAATATTTTGAGATATATAAATCTTCTGAGATAAACGACGTTTCGTTCATTACTATAAATTTCCACTTGAAGTTCAAAACATCCGCACACTAGTAAATCAGGTTGTATCCTTTAATAATGATATATAATTTGTATTTACCTGACTGAAGATTGATTATACGATCGTCCCTTAATAAAAACACAATCCTATTTGTTATATGTCGACGGTAATTGAAATATGAAAACAAGGGATATAACTGCTTTGCAGTTTTCGTCGTTGATAGATATGCATAATGACTTAATGCTGCATGTAAATGGTGCTAGTCAGATCTAATACTTGAATTTTTTTTTTCCATCAGGTCAAATTCAAATGCAAATGTAAAGCTCACAGAATACAATCACATTGGCTTTATTTTGAAATGATTAAAGCTCATTATTTATGATAACTTTATTTAATTGAACACATTTAGGAAGACCAATTCATATGCACATCTAAACTATCCATTGTGCTTGGCATTATGTACATTTAAACTATCCATTGTGCTTGGCATTCAAAATCTATTTAGCTCTGTACATTTAAACTATCCATTGTGCTTGGCATTCAAAATCTATTTAGCTCTGTTGAAATGTGTCAACTAATTTTCTATGATTGTTGGGATATGGGTGGATTTTTGGGATATGGGTGGATTTTTTTTTGGGGGGGGGTAAGACTCTTTGAACCAAATCAATTCAAAGTAGAATATGAACATGCGTAACTATGCATACCCGTAGAGACAAAGCAAATTGTGGAATGAATGTAAGAAAAGTTGTAAGCCACTCTTTCTAGTAATTCTACTTGATCATAAGAATACCAATTATCATTGCCTCATTAATATTTCTTTTTTAAGAGTTTTATCACATAAATATTGTGTTCATTATGTAATTGATGCTTATCTTATTTCTGAGATTAAAATCTTGTTCTATTTATGCTTTGGCTACCCAACCAGTAGTATCAGAGCTCAGACGGAATAGTCAACAATACTGTTTTTAGCTGAAGCAACCTCGAAGGACAGATTTATGGTCATATTTGTCGAGGGACAGATTCATGGTCATATTTGTTCCAGGTATGATATTGGATGGCTTATCCTTCGTAAACGCGTTCAAAGGGGGCGATCAGATCTGCAAAATTTTCGGAGATCATCGCATGAGACACGGTGTGACGGGTGTGATATTTGTGAAAGGTCATTGAAGGTTGTATGTACACGTGGTATAAAGTTATGAAAGCGTTTTTCATTACATGAAGAATCGCACATAGCTGGAGGTATGAACGCTTACTTTTCCATTATGCACAAGATAAATGGGTCATAATATTACCATGGATATCTTATTCAATTATTTGTTTAAGATTTCACCATTTATTTTTAAGGAGGAAGCATGCGAGTTATATTATGAGTGGATGTCTTATTAAATAGGATTTTATCATTTATTTGTAAAGGTGGATGCATAAAAGTAAAATTATGGTTGGATGTCCCCTAAAACTAAGAGGGGATGTCTTTAGTAAAAAAGTTTTGAAGGAAGATATATATTAAATATATTTTTTCTTAAATCTTGTTTGGTTCAATTTTAAAATATAAGTTAATTATTTTTTGATATTTAAAAGTTTGGCTTATTATAAGTTGTGGTTTAGAAGTTTGTGTTCATGGAAAAAGTGTAGAGTTCAAAGTGGAGAAATTTAACGACAAGAATAACTTTTAGTTATGGAAGTTCAAGATGCAGGATCGGCTTGTCCAACAAGGATTATAAAAGGCATTGACGAGCAAGACAAACAAACCAACAAGCATGACAGACGAGTGAGAATATTTGGAGAGCTCTCAGTACCATTCTTCTGTGTCTCGAAAATGATTTTTTGTTTAACATCACTGGAGAGGAGACAACAACATGATTACAGAACAAACTAAAAAGCCTTCACATGACAAAGTCCTTCAAAAATAGAATGTATTTGAAGATGTAGTTGTATTTCGTACGAATTAAATAAGGTAGCCAAATTGATGATCATTTAAATGTTTTCAATACGTTGATATGTCAATCTAATAGTATGGATGTAAAATAAGAAGATGAGGAAAAATAAGTCACACTATTGTGTTCATTACCTAAATCTTGGGATCATTTAGTAACATGTATGTGTTTTAGCACAATAGACGCCATTGATTATGATATTATTGTTGGAGTTCTGTTGTCTGAAGAGATGCTGATAAATCCAGTTTAGAAACTTCCACATTATAAGCAATGGTGACTAGAGGTCAATCTATAGAAAGAGGAGAGGATTTAAGGAAAGCAATCATGTCTAAGTCGAAAGGCATAAAGGATAAGGTAAAATGTTTGTTCTGTGGAAAATCTGGGCATCTCAAGATGAATTGTTGGAAAAGACAACAAGCATCCAAAGAGAACTCCACAAAGGAAGTGAATTCAACTATAACATGTTCAAGTTCAG